>CAWVNZ010001798.1:0-182769 GCA_963930735.1 Dioctria linearis | reverse complement strand
AATTTTTTACTGTCGCAAATTTTAATTGCGCCAGGGATTGCCTTTTCTATAGTAAATTATTCAAAAAAAATTTTTCTACTGTCGCAAATTTTAATTACGCCAGGGATTGCCTTTTCTATAGTAAATTATTCAAAAAATAATTTTATACTGTCGCAAATTTTAATTGCGCCAGGGATTGCCTTTTCTATAGTAAATTTTGCAAAAAATAATTTTTTACTGTTGCAAATTTTAATTGCGCCAGGGATTGCCTTTTCTATAGTAAATTATTCAAAAAATAATTTTCTACTGTCGCAAATTTTAAATACGCCAGGGATTGCCTTTTCTATAGTAAATTATTCAAAAAATATTTTTCTACTGTCGCAAATTTTAATTACGCCAGGGATTGCCTTTTCTATAGTAAATTATTCAAAAAATAATTTTCTACTGTCGCAAATTTTAAATATCCCAGGGATTGCCTTTTCTATAGTAAATTATTCAAAAAATAATTTTCTACTGTCGCAAATTTTAATTACGCCAGGGATTGCCTTTTCTATAGTAAATTATTCAAAAAATAATTTTTTACTGTCGCAAATTTTAAGTGCGCCAGGGATTGCCTTTTCTATAGTAAACTTTTCAAAAAATAATTTTCTACTGTCGCAAATTTTAAATATCCCAGGGATTGCCTTTTCTATAGTAAACTTTTCAAAAAATAATTTTCTACTGTCGCAAATTTTAAATATCCCAGGGATTGCCTTTTCTATAGTAAATTATTCAAAAAATAATTTTTTTCTGTCGCAAATTTTAATTGCGCCAGGGATTGCCTTGTCTATAGTAAATTATTCAAAAAATAATTTTTTACTGTCGCAAATTTTAATTGCGCCAGGGATTGCCTTTTCTATAGTAAATTATTCAAAAAATAGTTTTTTACTGTCGCAAATTTTAATTGCGCCAGGGATTGCCTTTTCTATAGTAAATTATTCAAAAAATAATTTTCTACTGTCGCAAATTTTAATTGCGCCAGGGATTGCCTTTTCTATAGAAATTATTCAAAAAATAATTTTTTACTGTCGCAAATTTTAATTGCGCCAGGGATTGCCTTTCTATAGTAAATTATTCAAAAAATAATTTTCAACTGTCGCAAATTTTAATTGCGCCAGGGATTGCCTTTTCTATAGTAAATTATTCAAAAAATTATTTTTTACTGTCGCAAATTTTAAGTGCGCCAGGGATTGCCTTTTCTATAGTAAACTTTTCAAAAAATAATTTTCTACTGTCGCAAATTTTAATTGCGCCAGGGATTGCCTTTTCTATAGTAAATTTCTCACAAAATAATTTTTTACTGTCGCAAATTTTAATTGCGCCAGGGATTGCCTTTTCTATAGTAAATTATTCAAAAAATAATTTTTTACTGTCGCAAATTTTAATTACGCCAGGGATTGCCTTTTCTATAGTAAATTATTCAAAAAATAATTTTCTACTGTCGCAAATTTTAATTGCGCCAGGGATTGCCTTTTCTATAGTAAATTATTCAAAAAATAATTTTCTACTTTCGCAAATTTTAATTACGCCAGGGATTGCCTTTTCTATAGTAAATTATTCAAAAAATAATTTTATACTGTCGCAAATTTTAAGTGCGCCAGGGATTGCCTTTTCTATAGTAAACTTTTCAAAAAATAATTTTTTACTGTCGCAAATTTTAAATATCCCAGGGATTGCCTTTTCTACAGTAAATTTTTCAAAAATTAATTTTTTACTGTCGCAAATTTTAATTGCGCCAGGGATTGGCTTTTCTATAGTAAATTATTCAAAAAATAATTTTCTACTGTCGCAAATTTTAAATACGCCAGGGATTGCCTTTTCTATAGTAAATTATTCAAAAAATAATTTTCTACTGTCGCAAATTTTAATTACGCCAGGGATTGCCTTTTCTATAGTAAATTATTCAAAAAATAATTTTTTACTGTCGCAAATTTTAAATATCCCATAGATTGCCTTTTCTATAGTAAATTTTTCAAAAATTAATTTTTTACTGTCGCAAATTTTAATTGCGCCAGGGATTGCCTTTTCCATAGTAAATTATTCAAAAAATAATTTTTTACTGTCGAAAATTTTAAATACGCCAGGGATTGCCTTTTCTATAGTAAATTATTCAAAAAATAATTTTTTACTGTCGCAAATTTTAAATATCCCAGGGATTGCCTTTTCTATAGTAAATTATTCGAAAAATAATTTTCTACTGTCGCAAATTTTAATTACGCCAGGGATTGCCTTTTCTATAGTAAATTATTCAAAAAATAATTTTTTACTGTCGCAAATTTTAACTGCGCCAGGGATTGCCTTTTCTATAGTAAATTATTCAAAAAATAATTTTCTATTGTCGCAAATTTTAAATACGCCAGGGATTGCCTTTTCTATAGTAAATTATTCAAAAAATAATTTTCTACTGTCGCAAATTTTAATTACGCCAGGGATTGCCTCTTCTATAGTAAATTATTCAAAAAATAATTTTTTACTGTCGCAAATTTTAAATATCCCAGGGATTGCCTTTTCTATAGTAAATTATTCGAAAAATAATTTTATACTGTCGCAAATTTTAAGTGCGCCAGGGATTGCCTTTTCTATAGTAAACTT
Source organism: Dioctria linearis (assembly GCA_963930735.1). NCBI lineage: Eukaryota > Metazoa > Arthropoda > Insecta > Diptera > Asilidae > Dioctria > Dioctria linearis. The sequence goes on along the minus strand of CAWVNZ010001798.1, from coordinate 180,159 downwards.
TTCAAAAAATAATTTTTTACTGTCGCAAATTTTAATTGCGCCAGGGATTGCCTTTTCTATAGTAAATTATTCAAAAAATAATTTTTTACTGTCGAAAATTTTTAAATACGCCAGGGATTGCTTTTTCTATAGTAAATTATTCAAAAAATAATTTTTTACTGTCGCAAATTTTAATTGCGCCAGGGATTGCCTTTTCTATAGTAAATTATTCAAAAAATAATTTTTTACTGTCGCAAGTTTTAATTACGCCAGGGATTGCCTTTTCTATAGTAAATTATTCAAAAAATAATTTTTTACTGTCGCAAATTTTAATTGCGCCAGGGATTGCCTTTTCTATAGTAAATTATTCAAAAAATAATTTTCTACTGTCGCAAATTTTAATTACGCCAGGAATTGCCTTTTCTATAGTAAATTATTCAAAAAATAATTTTCTACTGTCGCAAATTTTAAATACGCCAGGGATTGCCTTTTCTATAGTAAATTATTCAAAAAATAATTTTCTACTGTCGCAAATTTTAATTACGCCAGGGATTGCCTCTTCTATAGTAAATTATTCAAAAAATAATTTTTTACTGTCGCAAATTTTAAATATCCCAGGGATTGCCTTTTCTACAGTAATTTTTCAAAAATTAATTTTTTACTGTCGCAAATTTTAATTGCGCCAGGGATTGGCTTTTCTATAGTAAATTATTCAAAAAATAATTTTCTACTGTCGCAAATTTTAAATACGCCAGGGATTGCCTTTTCTATAGTAAATTATTCAAAAAATAATTTTCTACTGTCGCAAATTTTAATTACGCCAGGGATTGCCTTTTCTATAGTAAATTATTCGAAAAATAATTTTTTACTGTCGCAAATTTTAATTGCGCCAGGGATTGCCTTTTCTATAGTAAATTATTCAAAAAATAATTTTCTACTGTCGCAAATTTTAATTACGCCAGGAATTGCCTTTTCTATAGTAAATTATTCAAAAAATAATTTTTTACTGTCGCAAATTTTAACTGCGCCAGGGATTGCCTTTTGTATAGTAAATTATTCAAAAAATAATTTTTTACTGTCGCAAATTTTAAATATCCCAGGGATTGCCTTTTCTATAGTTAATTATTCAAAAAATAATTTTTTACTGTCGCAAATTTTAAGTGCGCCAGGGATTGCCTTTTCTATAGTAAACTTTTCAAAAAATAATTTTTACCGTCGCAAATTTAATTGCGCCAGGGATTGCCTTTTCTATAGTAAATTATTCAAAAAATAATTTTTTACTGTCGAAAATTTTAAATACGCCCGGGATTGCCTTTTCTATAGTAAATTATTCAAAAAATAATTTTCTACTGTCGCAATTTTTAATTGCGCCAGGGATTGCCTTTTCTATAGTAAATTTCTCACAAAATAATTTTTTACTGTCGCAAATTTTAATTGCGCCGGGGTTCTATAGTAAATTATTCAAAAAAATAATTTTCTACTGTCGCAAATTTTAAATATCCCAGGGATTGCCTTTTCTATAGTAAATTATTCAAAAAATTATTTTCTACTGTCGCAAATTTTAAATATCCCATGGATTGCCTTTTCTATAGTAAAATTTTCAAAAAATAATTTTCTACTGTCGCAAATTTTAATTGCGCCAGGGATTGCCTTTTCTATAGTAAATTATTCAAAAAATAATTTTTTTACTATCGCAAGTTTTAATTACGCCAGGGATTGCCTTTTCTATAGTAAATTATTCAAAAAATAATTTTTTACTATCGCAAATTTTAAGTGCGCCAGGGATTGCCTTTTCTATAGTAAATTATTCAAAAAATAATTTTCAACTGTAGCAAATTTTAATTACGCCAGGGATTGCCTTTCCTATAGTAAATTATTCAAAAAATAATTTTTTACTGTCGCAAATTATATACTGTCGTAAATTATTCAAAAAATAATTTTCTACTATCGCAAATTTTAATTACGCCAGGGATTGCCTCTTCTATAGTAAATTATTCAAAAAATAATTTTTTACTGTCGCAAATTTTAACTGCTCCAGGGATTGCCTTTTGTATAGTAAATTATTCAAAAAATAATTTTTTACTGTCGCAAATTTTAAATATCCCAGGGATTGCCTTTTCTATAGTAAATTATTCAAAAAATATATTTTTTACTGTCGCAAATTTTAAATATCCCAGGGATTGCCTTTTCTATAGTAAACTTTTCAAAAAAATAATTTTCTACTGTCGCAAATTTAAATTGCGCCAGGGATTGCCTTTTCTATAGTAAATTATTCAAAAAAAAATTTTTTACTATCGCAAGTTTTAATTACGCCAGGGATTGCCTTTTCTATAGTAAATTATTCAAAAAATAATTTTTTACTGTCGCAAATTTTAAGGTGCGCCAGGGATTGCCTTTTCTATAGTAAATTATTCAAAAAATAATTTTCAACTGTAGCAAATTTTAATTACGCCAGGGATTGCCTTTCCTATAGTAAATTATTCAAAAAATAGTTTTTTACTGTCGCAAAATTTTAATTGCGCCAGGGATTGCCTTTTCTATAGTAAATTATTCAAAAAATAATTTTTACTGTCGCAAAATTTTAATTACGCCAGGGATTGGCCTCTTCTATAGTAAATTATTCAAAAAATAATTTTCTACTGTCGCAATTTTAATTACGCCAGGAATTGCCTTTTCTATAGTAAATTATTCAAAAAATAATTTTCTACTGTCGCAAATTTTAAATACGCCAGGGATTGCCTTTTCTATAGTAAATTATCCAAAAATTATTTTCTACTGTCGCAAATTTTAATTACGCCAGGGATTGCCTCTTCTATAGTAAATTATTCAAAAAATAATTTTTTACTGTCGCAAATTTTAAATATCCCAGGGATTGCCTTTTCTACAGTAAATTTTTCAAAAATTAATTTTTTACTGTCGCAAATTTTAATTGCGCCAGGGATTGGCTTTTCTATAGTAAATTATTCAAAAAATAATTTTCTGATGTCGCAAATTTTAAATACGCCAGGGATTGCCTTTTCTATAGTAAATTATTCAAAAAATAATTTTCTACTGTCGCAAATTTTAATTACGCCAGGCATTGCCTTTTCTATAGTAAATTATTCGAAAAATAATTTTTTACTGTCGCAAATTTTAATTGCGCCAGGGATTGCCTTTTCTATAGTAAATTATTCAAAAAATATTTTTCTACTGTCGCAAATTTTAATTACGCCAGGGATTGCCTTTTCTATAGTAAATTATTCAAAAAATATTTTTTACTGTCGCAAATTTTAACTGCGCCAGGGATTGCCTTTTGTATAGTAAATTATTCAAAAAATAATTTTTTACTGTCGCAAATTTTAAATATCCCAGGGATTGCCTTTTCTATAGTAAATTATTCAAAAAATAATTTTTTTACTGTCGCAAATTTTAAGTGCGCAGGGATTGCCTTTTCTATAGTAAACTTTTCAAAAAATAATTTTTACTGTCGCAAATTTTAATTGCGCCAGGGATTGCCTTTTCTATAGTAAATTATTCAGAAAAATAATTTTTTACTGTCGAAAATTTTAAATACGCCCGGGATTGCCTTTTCTATAGTAAATTATTCAAAAAATAATTTTCTACTGTCGCAATTTTTAATTGCGCAGGGATTGCCTTTTCTATAGTAAATTTCTCACAAAATAATTTTTTACTGTCGCAAATTTTATTGCGCCAGGGATTGCCTTTTCTATAGTAAATTATTCAAAAAATAATTTCTTACTATCGCAAGTTTTAGTTACGCCAGGGATTGCCTTTTCTATAGTAAATTATTCAAAAAATAATTTTCTACTGTCGCAAATTTTAAATATCCCATGGATTGCCTTTTCTATAGTAAACTTTTCAAGAAATAATTTTCTACTGTCGCAAATTTTAATTGCGCCAGGGATTGCCTTTACTATAGTAAATTATTCAAAAAATAATTTTTTACTATCGCAAGTTTTAATTACGCCAGGATTGCCTTTTCTATAGTAAATTATTCAAAAAATAATCTTTTACTGTCGCAAATTTTAAGTGCGCCAGGGATTGCCTTTTCTATAGTAAATTATTCAAAAAATAATTTTCAACTGTAGCAAATTTTAATTACGCCAGGGATTGCCTTTCCTATAGTAAATTATTCAAAAAATAATTTTTTACTGTCGCAAATTTTAATTGCCCCAGGGATTGCCTTTTCTATAGTATATTATTCAAAAAATAATTTTTTACTGTCGCAAATTTTAATTGCGCCAGGGATTGCCTTTTCTATAGTAAATTATTCAAAAAATAATTTTCTACTGTCGCAAATTTTAAATACGCCCGGGATTGCATTTTCTATAGTAAATTATTCAAAAAATAATTTCTTACTATCGCAAGTTTTTAATTACGCCAGGGATTGCCTTTTCTATAGTAAATTATCAAAAAATAATTTTTTACTGTCGCAAATTTTAAATATCCCAGGGATTGCCTTTTCTATAGTAAAATTATTCAAAAAATAATTTTCTACTGTCGCAAATTTTAAATATCCCAGGGATTGCCTTTTCTATAGAAAACTTTTCAAAAAATAATTTTTCTACTGTCGCAAATTTTAATTGCGCCAGGGATTGCCTTTTCTATAGTAAATTATTCAAAAAATAATTTCTTACTATCGCAAGTTTTAATTACGCCAGGGATTGCCTTTTCTATAGTAAATTATTCAAAAAATAATTTTTTACTGTCGCAAATTTTAAGTGCGCCAGGGATTGCCTTTTCTATAGTAAATTATTCAAAAAATAATTTTCAACTGTAGCAAATTTTAATGACGCCAAGGATTGCCTTTTCTATAGTAAATTATTCAAAAAATAATTTTTTACTGTCGCAAATTTTAAGTGTGCCAGGGATTGCCTTTTCTATAGTAAATTATTCAAAAAATAATTATTTACTGTCGCAAATTTTAAATATCCCAGGGATTGCCTTTTCTACAGTAAATTTTTCAAAAATTAATTTTTTACTGTCGCAAATTTTTAATTGCGCCAGGGATTGCCTTTTCTATAGTAAATTATTCAAAAAATAATTTTCTACTGTCGCAAATTTTAAATACGCCAGGGATTGCCTTTTCTATAGTAAATTATTCAAAAAATAATTTTTTACTGTCGCAAATTTTAAGTGTGCCAGGGATTGCCTTTTCTATAGTAAATTATTCAAAAAATAATTTTTTACTGTCGCAAATTTTAAATATTCCAGGGATTGCCTTTTCTACAGTAAATTTTTCAAACATTAATTTTTTACTGTCGCAAATTTTAATTGCGCCAGGGATTGCCTTTTTCTATAGTAAATTATTCAAAAATAATTTTCTACTGTCGCAAATTTTAAATACGCCAGGGATTGCCTTTTCTATAGTAAATTATTCAAAAATAATTTTCTACTGTCGCAAATTTTAATTGCGCCAGGGATTGCCTTTTCTATAGTAAATTATTCAAAAAATAATTTTTTACTGTCGCAAATTTTAATTGCGCCAGGGATTGCCTTTTCTATAGTAAATTATTCAAAAAATAATTTTCTACTGTCGCAAATTTCAATTACGCCAGGGATTGCCATTTCTATAGTAAATTATTCAAAAATAATTATTTACTGTCGCAAATTTTAACTGCGCCAGGGATTGCCTTTTCTATAGTAAATTATTCAAAAAATAATTTTTACTGTCGCAAATTTTAAATATCCCAGGGATTGCCTTTTCTATAGTAAATTATTCAAAAAAATAATTTTTTACTGTCGCAAATTTTAAGTGCGCCAGGGATTGCCTTTTCTATAGTAAACATTTCAAAAAATAATTTTTTACTGGTCGCAAATTTTAATTGCGCCAGGGATTGCCTTTTCTATAGTAAATTATTCAAAAAATAATTTTTTACTGTCGAAAATTTTAAATACGCCCGGGATTGCCTTTTCTATAGTAAATTATTCAAAAAATAATTTTCTACTGTCGCAAATTTTAATTGCGCCAGGGATTGCCTTTTCTATAGTAAATTTCTCACAAAATAATTTTTTACTGTCGCAAATTTTAATTGCGCCAGGGATTGCCTTTTCTATAGTAAATTATTCAAAAAATAATTTTCTACTGTCGCAAATTTTAAATATCCCAGGGATTGCCTTTTCTATAGTAAATTATTCAAAAAATAATTTTCTACTGTCGCAAATTTTAAATATCCCAGGGATTGCCTTTCTATAGTAAACTTTTCAAAAAATAATTTTCTACTGTCGCAAATTTTAATTGCGCCAGGGATTGCCTTTTCTATAGTTAATTATTCAAAAAATAATTTTTTAATATCGCAAGTTTTAATTAGGCCAGGGATTGCCTTTTCTATAGTAAATTATTCAAAAAATAATTTTTTTACTGTCGCAAATTTTAAGTGCGCCAGGGATTGCCTTTTCTATAGTAAATTATTCAAAAAATAATTTTCAACTGTAGCAAATTTTAATTACGCCAGGGATTGCCTTTCCTATAGTAAATTATTCAAAAAATAATTTTTTTACTGTCGCAAATTTTTAAATATCCCAGGGATTGCCTTTTCTATAGTAAATTATTCAAAAAATAATTTTCTACTGTCGCAAATTTTAAATATCCCAGGGATTGCCTTTTCTATTAGTAAACTTTTCAAAAAATAATTTTCTACTGTCGCAAATTTTAATTGCGCCAGGGATTGCCTTTTCTATAGTAAATTATTCAAAAAATAATTTTTTACTATCGCAAGTTTTAATTACGCCAGGGATTGCCTTTTCTATAGTAAATTATTCAAAAAATAATTTTCTACTGTCGCAAATTTTAATTACGCCAGGGATTGCCTTTTCTATAGTAAATTATTCAAAATATAATTTTCTACTGTCGCAAATTTTAATTACGCCAGGATTTGCCTTTTCTATAGTAAATTATTCAAAAAATAATTTTATACTGTCGCAAATTTAATTACGCCAGGGATTGCCTTTCCTATAGTAAATTTTGCAAAAAAATAATTTTATACTGTCGCAAATTTTAAGTGCGCCAGGGATTGCCTTTTCTATAGTAAATTTTTCAAAAAATAATTTTTTACTGTAGCAAATTTTAAATATCCCAGGTATTGCCTTTTCTATAGTAAATTTCTCACAAATTAATTTCTTACTGTCGCAAATTTTAATTACGCCAGGGATTGCCTTTTCTATAGTAAATTATTCAAAAAATAATTTTATACTGTCGCAAATTTTAATTACGCCAGGGATTGCCTTTTCTATAGTAAATTTTGCAAAAAATAATTTTATACTGTCGCTAATTTTAAGTGCGGCAGGGATTGCCTTTTCTATAGTAAATTTTTCAAAAAATAATTTTTTACTGTAGCAAATTTTAAATATCCCAGGTATTGCCTTTTCTATAGTAAATTTCTCACAAATTAATTTCTTACTGTCGCAAATTTTAATTACGCCAGGGATTGCCTTTTCTATAGTAAATTATTCAAAAAATAATTTTTTAACAAGCAAATTTTAATTACGCCAGGGATTGCCTTTTCTATAGTAAATTATTCAAAAAATAATTTTCAACTGTCGCAAATTTTAATTACGCCAGGGATTGACTTTTCTATAGTAAATTTCTCACAAAATAATTTTTTACTGTCGCAAATTTTAATTACGCGAGGGGATTGCCTTTTCTATAGTAAATTTTGCAAAAAAGAATTTTCTACTGTCGCAAATTTTACTTACGCCAGGGATTGCCTTTTACATAGTAAATTTTTCAAAAATTAGTTTTATACTGTCGCAAATTTTAAATACGCCAGGGATTGCCTTTTCTATAGTAAATTATTCAAAAAATAATTTGCTACCGTCGCAAATTTTAATTACGCCAGGGATTGCCTTTTCTATAGTAAATTATTCAAAAAATAATTTTCTACTGTCGCAAATTTTAATTACGCCAGGGATTGCCTTTTCTATAGTAAATTATTCAAAAAATAATTTTATACTGTCGCAAATTTTAATTACGCCAGGGATTGCCTTTTCTATAGTAAATTTTGCAAAAAATAATTTTTTACTGTCGCAAATTTTAATTGCGCCAGGGATTGCCTTTTCTATAGTAAATTATTCAAAAAATAATTTTGAACTGTCGCAAATTTTAATTACGCCAGGGATTGCCTTTTCTATAGTAAATTATTCAAAAAATAATTTTTTACTGTCGCAAATTTTAAGTGCGCCAGGGATTGCCTTTTCTATAGTAAATTATTCAAAAAATAATTTTATACTGTCGCAAATTTTAATTACGCCAGGGATTGCCTTTTCTATAGTAAATTATTCAAAAAATAATTTTCTACTGTCGCAAATTTTAATTGCGCCAGGGATTGCCTTTTCTATAGTAAATTATTCAAAAAATAATTTTATACTGTCGCAAATTTTAATTACGCCAGGGATTGCCTTTTCTATAGTAAATTTTTCAAAAAATAATTTTCTACTGTCGCAAATTTTAATTGCGCCAGGGATTGCCTTTTCTATAGTAAATTATTCAAAAAATAATTTTCTACTGTCGCAAATTTTAAGTGCGCCAGGGATTGCCTTTTCTATAGTAAATTATTCAAAAAAATAATTTTATACTGTCGCAAATTTTAATTACGCCAGGGATTGCCTTTTCTATAGTAAATTTTTCAAAAAATAATTTTCTACTGTCGCAAATTTTAAGTGCGCCAGGGATTGCCTTTTCTATAGTAAATTTCTCACAAAATAATTTTTTACTGTCGCAAATTTTAAATACGCCAGGAATTGCCTTTTCTATAGTAAATTATTCAAAAAATAATTTTCTACTGTCGCAAATTTTAATTACGCCAGGGATTGCCATTTCTATAGTAAATTATTCAAAAAATAATTTTCTACTGTCGCAAATTTTAATTACGCCAGGGATTGCCTTTTCTATAGTAAATTATTCAAAAAATAATTTTATACTGTCGCAAATTTTAATTACGCCAGGGATTGCCTTTTCTATAGTAAATTTTGAAAAAAATAATTTTATACTGTCGCAAATTTTAAGTGCGCCAGGGATTGCCTTTTCTATAGTAAATTTTTCAAAAAATAATTTTTTACTGTCGCAAATTTTAAATATCCCAGGGATTGCCTTTTCTATAGTAAATTTCTCACAAATTAATTTCTTACTGTCGCAAATTTTAATTACGCCAGGGATTGCCTTTTCTATAGTAAATTATTCAAAAAATAATTTTTTACTGTCGCAAATTTTAATTACGCCAGGGATTGCCTTTTCTATAGTAAATTATTCAAAAAATAATTTTCAACTGTCGCAAATTTTAATTACGCCAGGGATTGCCTTTTCTATAGAAAATTATTCAAAAAATAATTTTCTACTGTCGCAAATTTTAATTACGCCAGGCATTGCCTTTTCTATAGTAAATTATTCAAAAAATAATTTTTTACTGTCGCAAATTTTAATTGCGCCAGGGATTGCCTTTTCTATAGTAAACTTTTCAAAAAATAATTTTCTACTGTCGCAAATTTTAATTGCGCCAGGGATTGCCTTTTCTATAGTAAATTATTCAAAAAATAATTTTCAACTGTCGCAAATTTTAATTACGCCAGGGATTGCCTTTTCTATAGTAAATTTTTCAAAAAATAATTCTATACTGTCGCAAATTTTAATTACGCCAGGGATTGCCTTTTCTATAGTAAATTATTCAAAAAATAATTTTCAACTGTCGCAAATTTTAATTACGCCAGGGATTGCCTTTTCTATAGTAAATTTTTCAAAAATTAATTTTATACTGTCGCAAATTTTAAGTGCACCAGGGATTACCTTTTCTATAGTAAATTATTCAAAAAATAATTTTCTACTGTCGCAAATATTAATTACGCCAGGGATTGCCTTTTCTATAGTAAATTATTCAAAAAATAATTTTCAACTGTCGCAAATTTTAATTACGCCAGGGATTGCCTTTTCTATAGTAAATAATTCAAAAAATAATTTTTTACTGTCGCAAATTTTAAGTGCGCCACGGATTGCCTTTTCTATAGTAAATTATTCAAAAAATAATTTTATACTGTCGCAAATTTTAATTACGCCAGGGATTGCCTTTTCTATAGTAAATTTTGCAAAAAATAATTTTATACTGTTGCAAAATTTAATTACGCCAGGGATTGCCTTTTCTATAGTAAATTATTCAAAAAATAATTTTTTACTGTCGCAAATTTTAAATATCCCAGGGATTGCCTTTTCTATAGTAAATTTCTCACAAATTAATTTCTTACTGTCGCAAATTTTAAGTGCGGCAGGGATTGCCTTTTCTATAGTAAATTATTCAAAAAATAATTTTTTACTGTCGCAAATTTTAATTGCGCCAGGGATTACCTTTTCTATAGTAAATTATTCAAAAAATAATTTTCAACTGTCGCAAATTTTAATTACGCCAGGGATTGCCTTTTCTATAGTAAATTTTGCAAAAAATAATTTTATACTGTCGCAAATTTTAATTACGCCAGGGATTGCCTTTTCTATAGTAAATTATTCAAAAAATAATTTTCAACTGTCGCAAATTTTAATTACGCCAGGGATTGCCTTTTCTATAGTAAATTATTCAAAAAATAATTTTTTACTGTCGCAAATTTTAAGTGCGCCAGGGATTGCCTTTTCTATAGTAAATTTCGCAAAAAATAATTTTATACTGTCGCAAATTTTAATTACGCCAGGGATTGCCTTTTCTATAGTAAATTATTCAAAAAATAATTTTCTACTGTCGCAAATTTTAATTGCGCCAGGGATTGCCTTTTCTATAGTAAATTATTCAAAAAATAATTTTCTACTGTCGCAAATTTTAATTACGCCAGGGATTGCCTTTTCTATAGTAAACTTTTCAAAAAATAATTTTTTATTGTCGCAAATTTTAATTGCGCCCGGGATTGCCTTTTCTATAGTAAATTGTTCAAAAAATAATTTTCTACTGTCGCAAATTTTAATTACGCCAGGGATTGCCTTTTCTATAGTAAATTATTCAAAAAATAATTTTCTACTGTCGCAAATTTTAATTGCGCCAGGGATTGCCTTTCCTATAGTAAATTATTCAAAAAATAATTTTCAAATGTCGCAAATTTTAATTACGCCAGGGATTGCCTTTCCTATAGTAAATATTGCAAAAAATAATTTTATACTGTCGCAAATTTTAATTACGCCAGGGATTGCCTTTTCTATAGTAAATTATTCAAAAAATAATTTTCTACTGTCGCAAATTTTAATTACGCCAGGGATTGCCTTTTCTATAGTAAATTATTCAAAAAATAATTTTTTACTGTCGCAAATTTTAATTGCGCCAGGGATTGCCTTTTCTATAGTAAATTTTGCAAAAAATAATTTTATACTGTCGCAAATTTTAATTACGCCAGGGATTGCCTTTTCTATAGTAAATTATTCAAAAAATAATTTTTTACTGTCGCAAAATTTAAGTGCGCCAGGGATTGCCTTTTCTATAGTAAATTATTCAAAAAATAATTTTCTACTGTCGCAAATTTTAATTACGCCAGGGATTGCCTTTTCTATAGTAAACTTTTCAAAAAATAATTTTTTACTGTCGCAAATTTTAATTGCGCCTAGGATTGCCTTTTCTATAGTAAATTATTCAAAAAATAATTTTCTACTGTCGCAAATTTTAATTTCGCCAGGGGTTGCCTTTTCTATAGTAAATTATTCAAAAAATAATTTTCTACTGTCGCAAATTTTAATTGCGCCAGGGATTGGCTTTTCTATAGTAAATTATTCAAAAAATAATTTTCTACTGTCGCAAATTTTAATTACGCCAGGGATTGCCTTTTCTATAGTAAATTATTCAAAAAATAATTTTCTACTGTCGCAAATTTTAATTACGCCAGGGATTGCCTTTTCTATAGTAAATTTTTCAAAAAATAGTTTTCTACTGTCGCAAATTTTAAGTGCGCCAGGGATTGCCTTTTCTATTGTAAATTATTCAAAAAATAATTTTCTACTGTCGCAAATTTTAATTGCGCCAGGGTTTGCCTGTTCTATAGTAAGTTATTCAAAAAATAATTTTCTACTGTCGCAAATTTTAATTACGCCAGGGATTGCCTTTTCTATTGTAAATTATTCAAAAAATAATTTTCTACTGTCGCAAATTTTAATTGCGCCAGGGATTGCCTTTTCTATAGTAAATTATTCAAAAAATAATTTTATACTGTCGCAAATTTTAATTGCGCCAGGGATTGCCTTTTCTATAGTAAATTATTCAAAAAATAATTTTCTACTGTCGCAAATTTTAATTGCGCCAGGGATTGCCTTTTCTACAGTAAATTATTCAAAAAATAATTCTATACTGTCGCAAATTTTAATTACGCCAGGGATTGCCTTTTCTATAGTAAATTTTTCAAGAATAATTTTCTACTGTCGCAAATTTTAATTGCGCCAGGGATTGCCTTTTCTATAGTAAATTATTCAAAAAATAATTTTCTACTGTCGCAAATTTTAAGTGCGCCAGGGATTGCCTTTTCTATAGTAAATTATTCAAAAAATAATTTTATACTGTCGCAAATTTTAATTACGCCAGGTATTGCCTTTTCTATAGTAAATTTTTCAAAAAATAATTTTCTACTGTCGCAAATTTTAAATATACCAGGTATTGCCTTTTCTATAGTAAATTTCTCACAAATTAATTTCTTACTGTCGCAAATTTTAAATACTCCAGGGATTGCCTTTTCTATAGTAAATTATTCAAAAAATAATTTTTTACTGTCGCAAATTTTAAATACGCCAGTAAATTTTTCAAAAAATAATTTTCTACTGTCGCAAATTTTAAATATACCAGGGATTGCCTTTTCTATAGTAAATTTCTCACAAATTAATTTCTTACTGTCGCAAATTTTAAATACGCCAGGGATTGCCTTTTCTATAGTAAATTATTCAAAAAATAATTTTTTACTGTCGCAAATTTTAAATACGCCAGGGATTGCCTTTTATATAGTAAATTATTCAAAAAATAATTTTCTACTGTCGCAAATTTTAATTACGCCAGGGATTGCCTTTTCTATAGTAAATTATTCAAAAAATAATTTTCAACTGTCGCAAATTTTAATTACGCCAGGGATTGCCTTTTCTATAGTAAATTATTCAAAAAATAATTTTCAACTGTCGCAAATTTTAATTACGCCAGGGATTGCCTTTTCTATAGTAAATTATTCAAAAAATAATTTTTTACTGTCGCAAATTTTAAGTGCGCCAGGGATTGCCTTTTCTATAGTAAATTATTCAATAAATAATTTTCTACTGTCGCAAATTTTAAGTGCGCCAGAGAATGCTTTTCTATTGTAAATTATTCAAAAAATAATTTTCAACTGTCGCAAATTGTAATTGCGCCAGGGATTGCCTTTTCTATAGTAAATTATTCAAAAAATAATTTTCTACTGTCGCAAATTGTAATTGCGCCAGGGATTGCCTTTTCTATAGTAAATTATTCAAAAAATAATTTTTTACTGTCGCAAATTTTAAATATCCCAGGGATTGCCTTTTCTATAGTAAATTTCTCACAAATTAATTTCTTACTGTCGCAAATTTTAAATACGCCAGGGATTGCCTTTTCTATAGTAAATTATTCAAAAAATAATTTTCTACTGTCGCAAATTTTAATTACGCCTTGGATTACCCTTTCTATAGTAAATTTTTCACAAAATAATTTTTTAATCTCGCAAATTTTAATTGCGCCAGGGATTGCCTTTTCTATAGTAAATTTCTCACAAAATAATTTTTTACTGTCGCAAATTTTAATTGCGCCAGGGATTGCCTTTTCTATAGTAAATTATTCAAAAAATAATTTTCTACTGTCGCAAATTTTAAATACGCCAGGGATTGCCTTTTCTATAGTAAATTATTCAAAAAATAATTTTCTACTGTCGCAAATTTTAATTACGCCAGGGATTGCCTTTTCTATAGCAAATTATTCAAAAAATAATTTTTTACTGTCGCAAATTTTAAATATCCCAGGGATTGCCTTTTCTACAGTAAATTTTTCAAAAATTAATTTTTTACTGTCGCAAATTTTAATTGCGCCAGGGATTGCCTTTTCTATAGTAAATTATTCAAAAAATAATTTTTTACTGTCGAAAATTTTAAATACGCCAGGGATTGCCTTTTCTATAGTAAATTATTCAAAAAATAATTTTCTACTGTCGCAAATTTTAATTGCGCCAGGGATTGCCTTTTCTATAGTAAATTATTCAAAAAATAATTTTTTACTGTCGCAAATTTTAATTGCGCCAGGAATTGCCTTTTCTATAGTAAATTATTCAAAAAATAATTTTCTACTGTCGCAAATTTTAATTGCGCCAGGGATTGCTTTTTCTATAGTAAATTATTCAAAACATAATTTTTTACTGTCGCAAATTTTAATTGCGCCAGGGATTGCCTTTTCTATAGTAAATTATTCAAAAAATAATTTTTTACTGTCGCAAATTTTAAATATCCCAGGGATTGCCTTTTCTATAGTAAATTATTCAAAAAATAATTTTTTACTGTCGCAAATTTTAAGTGCGCCAGGGATTGCCTTTTCTATAGTAAACTTTTCAAAAAATAATTTTTTACTGTCGCAAATTTTAATTGCGCCAGGGATTGCCTTTTCTATAGTAAATTATTCAAAAAATAATTTTTTACTGTCGAAAATTTTAAATACGCCAGGGATTGCCTTTTCTATAGTAAATTATTCAAAAAATAATTTTCTACTGTCGCAAATTTTAATTGCGCCAGGGATTGCCTTTTCTATAGTAAAGTTCTCACAAAATAATTTTTTACTGTCGCAAATTTTAATTGCGCCAGGGATTGCCTTTTCTATAGTAAATTATTCAAAAAATAATTTTCTACTGTCGCAAATTTTAAATATCCCAGGGATTGCCTTTCTATAGTAAATTATTCTAAAAATAATTTTTTACTGTCGCAAATTCTAATTGCGCCAGGGATTGCCTTTTCTATAGTAAATTATTCAAAAAATAATTTTTTACTGTCGCAAATTTTAATTGCGCCAGGGATTGCCTTTCCTATAGTAAATTATTCAAAAAATAATTTTTTACTGTCGCAAATTTTAATTGCGCCAGGGATTGCCTTTTCTATAGTAAATTATTCAAAAAATAATTTTCTACTGTCGCAAATTTTAAATATCCCAGGGATTGCCTTTTCTATAGTAAATTTGTCACAAAATAATTTTTAACTGTCGCAAATTTTAATTGCGCAAAGGATTGCCTTTTCTATAGTAAATTATTCAAAAAATAATTTTCTCCTGTCGCAAATTTTAAATATCCCAGGGATTGCCTTTTCTATAGTAAATTATTCAAAAAATAATTTTCTACTGTCGCAAATTTTAATTACGCCAGGGATTGCCTTTTCTATAGTAAATTATTCAAAAAATAATTTTTTACTGTCGCAAATTTTAATTACGCCAGGGATTTCTTTTTCTATAGAAATTATTCAAAAAATAATTTTTTACTGTCGCAAATTTTAATTGCGCCAGGGATTGCCTTTTCTATAGTAAATTATTCAAAAAATAATTTTCTACTGTCGCAAATTTTAATTACGCCAGGGATTGCCTTTTCTATAGTAAATTATTCAAAAAATAATTTTCAACTGTCGCAAATTTTAATTACGCCAGGGATTGCCTTTTCTATAGTAAATTATTCAAAAAATAATTTTTTACTGTCGCAAATTTTAAGTGCGCCAGGGATTGCCTTTTCTATAGTAAATTATCCAAAAAATAATTTTATACTGTCGCAAATTTTAATTACGCCAGGGATTGCCTTTTCTATAGTAAATTTTGCAAAAAATAATTTTATACTGTCGCAAATTTTAATTACGCCAGGATTGCCTTTTCTATAGTAAATTATTCAAAAAATAATTTTTTACTGTCGCAAATTTTAAATATCCCAGGGATTGCCTTTTCTATAGTAAATTTCTCACAAATTAATTTCTTACTGTCGCAAATTTTAAGTGCGCATGGGATTGTCTTTTCTATAGTAAAATATTCAAAAAATAATTTTTTACTGTCGCAAATTTTAATTGCGCCAGGGATTGCCTTTCCTATAGTAAATTATTCAAAAAATAATTTTCAACTGTCGCAAATTTTAATACGCCAGGGATTGCCTTTCCTATAGTAAATATTGCAAAAAATAATTTTATACTGTCGCAAATTTTAATTACGCCAGGGATTGCCTTTTCTATAGTAAATTATTCAAAAAATAATTTTCTACTGTCGCAAATTTTAATTACGCCAGGGATTGCCTTTTCTATAGTAAATTATTCAAAAAATAATTTTTTACTGTCGCAAATTTTAATTGCGCCAGGGATTGCCTTTTCTATAGTAAATTTTGCAAAAAATAATTTTATACTGTCGCAAATTTTAATTACGCCAGGGATTGCCTTTTCTATAGTAAATTATTCAAAAAATAATTTTCTACTGTCGCAAATTTTAATTGCGCCAGGGATTGCCTTTTCTATAGTAAATTATTCAAAAAATAATTTTCTACTGTCGCAAATTTTAATTACGCCAGGGATTGCCTTTTCTATAGTAAACTTTTCAAAAAATAATTTTTTACTGTCGCAAATTTTAATTGCGCCTAGGATTGCCTTTTCTATAGTAAATTATTCAAAAAATAATTTTCTACTGTCGCAAATTTTAATTTCGCCAGGGGTTGCCTTTTCTATAGTAAATTATTCAAAAAATAATTTTCTACTGTCGCAAATTTTAATTGCGCCAGGGATTGGCTTTTCTATAGTAAATTATTCAAAAAATAATTTTCTACTGTCGCAAATTTTAATTACGCCAGGGATTGCCTTTTCTATAGTAAATTATTCAAAAAATAATTTTCTACTGTCGCAAATTTTAATTACGCCAGGGATTGCCTTTTCTATAGTAAATTTTTCAAAAAATAGTTTTCTACTGTCGCAAATTTTAAGTGCGCCAGGGATTGCCTTTTCTATTGTAAATTATTCAAAAAATAATTTTCTACTGTCGCAAATTTTAATTGCGCCAGGGTTTGCCTGTTCTATAGTAAGTTATTCAAAAAATAATTTTCTACTGTCGCAAATTTTAATTACGCCAGGGATTGCCTTTTCTATTGTAAATTATTCAAAAAATAATTTTCTACTGTCGCAAATTTTAATTGCGCCAGGGATTGCCTTTTCTATAGTAAATTATTCAAAAAATAATTTTATACTGTCGAAAATTTTAATTGCGCCAGGGATTGCCTTTTCTATAGTAAATTATTCAAAAAATAATTTTCTACTGTCGCAAATTTTAATTGCGCCAGGGATTGCCTTTTCTACAGTAAATTATTCAAAAAATAATTCTATACTGTCGCAAATTTTAATTACGCCAGGGATTGCCTTTTCTATAGTAAATTTTTCAAGAATAATTTTCTACTGTCGCAAATTTTAATTGCGCCAGGGATTGCCTTTTCTATAGTAAATTATTCAAAAAATAATTTTCTACTGTCGCAAATTTTAAGTGCGCCAGGGATTGCCTTTTCTATAGTAAATTATTCAAAAAATAATTTTATACCGTCGCAAATTTTAATTACGCCAGGTATTGCCTTTTCTATAGTAAATTTTTCAAAAAATAATTTTCTACTGTCGCAAATTTTAAATATACCAGGGATTGCCTTTTCTATAGTAAATTTCTCACAAATTAATTTCTTACTGTCGCAAATTTTAAATACTCCAGGGATTGCCTTTTCTATAGTAAATTATTCAAAAAATAATTTTTTACTGTCGCAAATTTTAAATACGCCAGTAAATTTTTCAAAAAATAATTTTCTACTGTCGCAAATTTTAAATATACCAGGGATTGCCTTTTCTATAGTAAATTTCTCACAAATTAATTTCTTACTGTCGCAAATTTTAAATACGCCAGGGATTGCCTTTTCTATAGTAAATTATTCAAAAAATAATTTTTTACTGTCGCAAATTTTAAATACGCCAGGGATTGCCTTTTATATAGTAAATTATTCAAAAAATAATTTTCTACTGTCGCAAATTTTAATTACGCCAGGGATTGCCTTTTCTATAGTAAATTATTCAAAAAATAATTTTCAACTGTCGCAAATTTTAATTACGCCAGGGATTGCCTTTTCTATAGTAAATTATTCAAAAAATAATTTTCAACTGTCGCAAATTTTAATTACGCCAGGGATTGCCTTTTCTATAGTAAATTATTCAAAAAATAATTTTTTACTGTCGCAAATTTTAAGTGCGCCAGGGATTGCCTTTTCTATAGTAAATTATTCAATAAATAATTTTCTACTGTCGCAAATTTTAAGTGCGCCAGAGAATGCTTTTCTATTGTAAATTATTCAAAAAATAATTTTCAACTGTCGCAAATTGTAATTGCGCCAGGGATTGCCTTTTCTATAGTAAATTATTCAAAAAATAATTTTCTACTGTCGCAAATTGTAATTGCGCCAGGGATTGCCTTTTCTATAGTAAATTATTCAAAAAATAATTTTTTACTGTCGCAAATTTTAAATATCCCAGGGATTGCCTTTTCTATAGTAAATTTCTCACAAATTAATTTCTTACTGTCGCAAATTTTAAATACGCCAGGGATTGCCTTTTCTATAGTAAATTATTCAAAAAATAATTTTCTACTGTCGCAAATTTTAATTACGCCAGGGATTGCCTTTTCTATAGTAAATTTTTCACAAAATAATTTTTTAATCTCGCAAATTTTAATTGCGCCAGGGATTGCCTTTTCTATAGTAAATTTCTCACAAAATAATTTTTTACTGTCGCAAATTTTAATTGCGCCAGGGATTGCCTTTTCTATAGTAAATTATTCAAAAAATAATTTTCTACTGTCGCAAATTTTAAATACGCCAGGGATTGCCTTTTCTATAGTAAATTATTCAAAAAATAATTTTCTACTGTCGCAAATTTTAATTACGCCAGGGATTGCCTTTTCTATAGCAAATTATTCAAAAAATAATTTTTTACTGTCGCAAATTTTAAATATCCCAGGGATTGCCTTTTCTACAGTAAATTTTTCAAAAATTAATTTTTTACTGTCGCAAATTTTAATTGCGCCAGGGATTGCCTTTTCTATAGTAAATTATTCAAAAAATAATTTTTTACTGTCGCAAATTTTAATTGCGCCAGGGATTGCCTTTTCTATAGTAAATTATTCAAAAAATAATTTTTTACTGTCGAAAATTTTAAATACGCCAGGGATTGCCTTTTCTATAGTAAATTATTCAAAAAATAATTTTCTACTGTCGCAAATTTTAATTGCGCCAGGGATTGCCTTTTCTATAGTAAAGTTCTCACAAAATAATTTTTTACTGTCGCAAATTTTAATTGCGCCAGGGATTGCCTTTTCTATAGTAAATTATTCAAAAAATAATTTTCTACTGTCGCAAATTTTAAATATCCCAGGGATTGCCTTTCTATAGTAAATTATTCTAAAAATAATTTTTTACTGTCGCAAATTCTAATTGCGCCAGGGATTGCCTTTTCTATAGTAAATTATTCAAAAAATAATTTTTTACTGTCGCAAATTTTAATTGCGCCAGGGATTGCCTTTCCTATAGTAAATTATTCAAAAAATAATTTTTTACTGTCGCAAATTTTAATTGCGCCAGGGATTGCCTTTTCTATAGTAAATTATTCAAAAAATAATTTTCTACTGTCGCAAATTTTAAATATCCCAGGGATTGCCTTTTCTATAGTAAATTTGTCACAAAATAATTTTTTACTGTCGCAAATTTTAATTGCGCAAAGGATTGCCTTTTCTATAGTAAATTATTCAAAAAATAATTTTCTCCTGTCGCAAATTTTAAATATCCCAGGATTGCCTTTTCTATAGTAAATTATTCAAAAAATAATTTTCTACTGTCGCAAATTTTAATTACGCCAGGGATTGCCTTTTCTATAGTAAATTATTCAAAAAATAATTTTTTACTGTCGCAAATTTTAATTACGCCAGGGATTTCTTTTTCTATAGAAATTATTCAAAAAATAATTTTTTACTGTCGCAAATTTTAATTGCGCCAGGGATTGCCTTTTCTATAGTAAATTATTCAAAAAATAATTTTCTACTGTCGCAAATTTTAATTACGCCAGGGATTGCCTTTTCTATAGTAAATTATTCAAAAAATAATTTTATACTGTCGCAAATTTTAATTGCGCCAGGGATTGCCTTTTCTATAGTAAATTTTGCAAAAAATAATTTTTTACTGTTGCAAATTTTAATTGCGCCAGGGATTGCCTTTTCTATAGTAAATTATTCAAAAAATAATTTTCTACTGTCGCAAATTTTAAATACGCCAGGGATTGCCTTTTCTATAGTAAATTATTCAAAAAATATTTTTCTACTGTCGCAAATTTTAATTACGCCAGGGATTGCCTTTTCTATAGTAAATTATTCAAAAAATAATTTTTTACTGTCGCAAATTTTAAATATCCCAGGGATTGCCTTTTCTACAGTAAATTTTTCAAAAATTAATTTTTTACTGTCGCAAATTTTAATTGCGCCAGGGATTGCCTTTTCTATAGTAAATTTCTCACAAAATAATTTTTTACTGTCGCAAATTTTAATTGCGCCAGGGATTGCCTTTTCTATAGTAAATTATTCAAAAAATAATTTTCTACTGTCGCAAATTTTAAATATCCCAGGGATTGCCTTTTCTATAGTAAATTATTCAAAAAATAATTTTCTACTGTCGCAAATTTTAATTACGCCAGGGATTGCCTTTTCTATAGTAAATTATTCAAAAAATAATTTTTTACTGTCGCAAATTTTAAGTGCGCCAGGGATTGCCTTTTCTATAGTGAACTTTTCAAAAAATAATTTTCTACTGTCGCAAATTTTAAATATCCCAGGGATTGCCTTTTCTATAGTAAACTTTTCAAAAAATAATTTTCTACTGTCGCAAATTTTAAATATCCCAGGGATTGCCTTTTCTATAGTAAATTTTTCAAAAATTAATTTTTTACTGTCGCAAATTTTAATTGCGCCAGGGATTGGCTTTTCTATAGTAAATTATTCAAAAAATAATTTTCTACTGTCGCAAATTTTAAATACTCCAGGGATTGCCTTTTCTATAGTAAACTTTTCACAAAATAATTTTTTACTGTCGCAAATTTTAATTGCGCCAGGATTGCCTTTTCTATAGTAAATTATTCAAAAAATAATTTTCTACTGTCGCAAATTTTAAATATCCCAGGGATTGCCTTTCTATAGTAAATTATTCTAAAAATAATTTTTTACTGTCGCAAATTCTAATTGCGCCAGGGATTGCCTTTTCTATAGTAAATTATTCAAAAAATAATTTTTTACTGTCGCAAATTTTAATTGCGCCAGGGATTGCCTTTCCTATAGTAAATTATTCAAAAAATAATTTTTTACTGTCGCAAATTTTAATTGCGCCAGGGATTGCCTTTTCTATAGTAAATTATTCAAAAAATAATTTTCTACTGTCGCAAATTTTAAATATCCCAGGGATTGCCTTTTCTATAGTAAATTTGTCACAAAATAATTTTTTACTGTCGCAAATTTTAATTGCGCAAAGGATTGCCTTTTCTATAGTAAATTATTCAAAAAATAATTTTCTCCTGTCGCAAATTTTAAATATCCCAGGGATTGCCTTTTCTATAGTAAATTATTCAAAAAATAATTTTCTACTGTCGCAAATTTTAATTACGCCAGGGATTGCCTTTTCTATAGTAAATTATTCAAAAAATAATTTTTTACTGTCGCAAATTTTAATTACGCCAGGGATTTCTTTTTCTATAGAAATTATTCAAAAAATAATTTTCTACTGTCGCAAATTTTAATTGCGCCAGGGATTGCCTTTTCTATAGTAAAGTTCTCACAAAATAATTTTTTACTGTCGCAAATTTTAATTGCGCCAGGGATTGCCTTTTCTATAGTAAATTATTCAAAAAATAATTTTCTACTGTCGCAAATTTTAAATATCCCAGGGATTGCCTTTCTATAGTAAATTATTCTAAAAATAATTTTTTACTGTCGCAAATTCTAATTGCGCCGGGGATTGCCTTTTCTATAGTAAATTATTCAAAAAATAATTTTTTACTGTCGCAAATTTTAATTGCGCCAGGGATTGCCTTTTCTATAGTAAATTATTCAAAAAATAATTTTCTACTGTCGCAAATTTTAATTGCGCCAGGGATTGCCTTTTCTATAGAAATTAATCAAAAAATAATTTTTTACTGTCGCAAATTTTAATTGCGCCAGGGATTGCCTTTTCTATAGTAAATTATTCAAAAAATAATTTTCAACTGTCGCAAATTTTAATTGCGCCAGGGATTGCCTTTTCTATAGTAAATTATTCAAAAAATTATTTTTTACTGTCGCAAATTTTAAGTGCGCCAGGGATTGCCTTTTCTATAGTAAACTTTTCAAAAAATAATTTTCTACTGTCGCAAATTTTAATTGCGCCAGGGATTGCCTTTTCTATAGTAAATTTCTCACAAAATAATTTTTTACTGTCGCAAATTTTAATTGCGCCAGGGATTGCCTTTTCTATAGTAAATTATTCAAAAAATAATTTTTTACTGTCGCAAATTTTAATTACGCCAGGGATTGCCTTTTCTATAGTAAATTATTCAAAAAATAATTTTCTACTGTCGCAAATTTTAATTGCGCCAGGGATTGCCTTTTCTATAGTAAATTATTCAAAAAATAATTTTCTACTTTCGCAAATTTTAATTACGCCAGGGATTGCCTTTTCTATAGTAAATTATTCAAAAAATAATTTTATACTGTCGCAAATTTTAAGTGCGCCAGGGATTGCCTTTTCTATAGTAAACTTTTCAAAAAATAATTTTTTACTGTCGCAAATTTTAAATATCCCAGGGATTGCCTTTTCTACAGTAAATTTTTCAAAAATTAATTTTTTACTGTCGCAAATTTTAATTGCGCCAGGGATTGGCTTTTCTATAGTAAATTATTCAAAAAATAATTTTCTACTGTCGCAAATTTTAAATACTCCAGGGATTGCCTTTTCTATAGTAAATTATTCAAAAAATAATTTTCTACTGTCGCAAATTTTAATTACGCCAGGGATTGCCTTTTCTATAGTAAATTATTCAAAAAATAATTTTTTACTGTCGCAAATTTTAAATATCCCATAGATTGCCTTTTCTATAGTAAATTTTTCAAAAATTAATTTTTTACTGTCGCAAATTTTAATTGCGCCAGGGATTGCCTTTTCCATAGTAAATTATTCAAAAAATAATTTTTTACTGTCGAAAATTTTAAATACGCCAGGGATTGCCTTTTCTATAGTAAATTATTCAAAAAATAATTTTTTACTGTCGCAAATTTTAAATATCCCAGGGATTGCCTTTTCTATAGTAAATTATTCGAAAAATAATTTTCTACTGTCGCAAATTTTAATTACGCCAGGGATTGCCTTTTCTATAGTAAATTATTCAAAAAATAATTTTTTACTGTCGCAAATTTTAACTGCGCCAGGGATTGCCTTTTCTATAGTAAATTATTCAAAAAATAATTTTCTATTGTCGCAAATTTTAAATACGCCAGGGATTGCCTTTTCTATAGTAAATTATTCAAAAAATAATTTTCTACTGTCGCAAATTTTAATTACGCCAGGGATTGCCTCTTCTATAGTAAATTATTCAAAAAATAATTTTTTACTGTCGCAAATTTTAAATATCCCAGGGATTGCCTTTTCTATAGTAAATTATTCGAAAAATAATTTTATACTGTCGCAAATTTTAAGTGCGCCAGGGATTGCCTTTTCTATAGTAAACTTTTCAAAAAATAATTTTTTACTGTCGCAAATTTTAATTGCGCCAGGGATTGCCTTTTCTATAGTAAATTATTCAAAAAATAATTTTTTACTGTCGAAAATTTTTAAATACGCCAGGGATTGCTTTTTCTATAGTAAATTATTCAAAAAATAATTTTTTACTGTCGCAAATTTTAATTGCGCCAGGGATTGCCTTTTCTATAGTAAATTATTCAAAAAATAATTTTTTACTGTCGCAAGTTTTAATTACGCCAGGGATTGCCTTTTCTATAGTAAATTATTCAAAAAATAATTTTTTACTGTCGCAAATTTTAATTGCGCCAGGGATTGCCTTTTCTATAGTAAATTATTCAAAAAATAATTTTCTACTGTCGCAAATTTTAATTACGCCAGGAATTGCCTTTTCTATAGTAAATTATTCAAAAAATAATTTTCTACTGTCGCAAATTTTAAATACGCCAGGGATTGCCTTTTCTATAGTAAATTATTCAAAAAATAATTTTCTACTGTCGCAAATTTTAATTACGCCAGGGATTGCCTCTTCTATAGTAAATTATTCAAAAAATAATTTTTTACAGTCGCAAATTTTAAATATCCCAGGGATTGCCTTTTCTACAGTAATTTTTCAAAAATTAATTTTTTACTGTCGCAAATTTTAATTGCGCCAGGGATTGGCTTTTCTATAGTAAATTATTCAAAAAATAATTTTCTACTGTCGCAAATTTTAAATACGCCAGGGATTGCCTTTTCTATAGTAAATTATTCAAAAAATAGTTTTCTACTGTCGCAAATTTTAATTACGCCAGGGATTGCCTTTTCTATAGTAAATTATTCGAAAAATAATTTTTTACTGTCGCAAATTTTAATTGCGCCAGGGATTGCCTTTTCTATAGTAAATTATTCAAAAAATAATTTTCTACTGTCGCAAATTTTAATTACGCCAGGAATTGCCTTTTCTATAGTAAATTATTCAAAAAATAATTTTTTACTGTCGCAAATTTTAACTGCGCCAGGGATTGCCTTTTGTATAGTAAATTATTCAAAAAATAATTTTTTACTGTCGCAAATTTTAAATATCCCAGGGATTGCCTTTTCTATAGTAAATTATTCAAAAAATAATTTTTTACTGTCGCAAATTTTAAGTGCGCCAGGGATTGCCTTTTCTATAGTAAACTTTTCAAAAAATAATTTTTACTGTCGCAAATTTTAATTGCGCCAGGGATTGCCTTTTCTATAGTAAATTATTCAAAAAATAATTTTTTACTGTCGAAAATTTTAAATACGCCCGGGATTGCCTTTTCTATAGTAAATTATTCAAAAAATAATTTTCTACTGTCGCAATTTTTAATTGCGCCAGGGATTGCCTTTTCTATAGTAAATTTCTCACAAAATAATTTTTTACTATCGCAAATTTTAAGTGCGCCAGGGATTGCCTTTTCTATAGTAAATTATTCAAAAAATAATTTTCAACTGTAGCAAATTTTAATTACGCCAGGGATTGCCTTTCCTATAGTAAATTATTCAAAAAATAATTTTTTACTGTCGCAAATTATATACTGTCGTAAATTATTCAAAAAATAATTTTCTACTATCGCAAATTTTAATTACGCCAGGGATTGCCTCTTCTATAGTAAATTATTCAAAAAATAATTTTTTACTGTCGCAAATTTTAACTGCTCCAGGGATTGCCTTTTGTATAGTAAATTATTCAAAAAATAATTTTTTACTGTCGCAAATTTTAAATATCCCAGGGATTGCCTTTTCTATAGTAAATTATTCAAAAAATAATTTTTTACTGTCGCAAATTTTAAATATCCCAGGGATTGCCTTTTCTATAGTAAACTTTTCAAAAAATAATTTTCTACTGTCGCAAATTTTAATTGCGCCAGGGATTGCCTTTTCTATAGTAAATTATTCAAAAAAAAATTTTTTACTATCGCAAGTTTTAATTACGCCAGGGATTGCCTTTTCTATAGTAAATTATTCAAAAAATAATTTTTTACTGTCGCAAATTTTAAGTGCGCCAGGGATTGCCTTTTCTATAGTAAATTATTCAAAAAATAATTTTCAACTGTAGCAAATTTTAATTACGCCAGGGATTGCCTTTCCTATAGTAAATTATTCAAAAAATAGTTTTTTACTGTCGCAAATTTTAATTGCGCCAGGGATTGCCTTTTCTATAGTAAATTATTCAAAAAATAATTTTTTACTGTCGCAAATTTTAATTACGCCAGGGATTGCCTCTTCTATAGTAAATTATTCAAAAAACTATTTTTTACTGTCGCAAATTTTAAATATCCCAGGGATTGCCTTTTCTATAGTAAATTATTCAAAAAATAATTTTTTACTGTCGCAAATTTTAATTAAGCCAGGGATTGCCTTTTCTATAGTAAATTATTCAAAAAATAATTTTTTACTGTCGCAAATTTTAATTGCGCCAGGGATTGCCTTTTCTATAGTAAATTATTCAAAAAATAATTTTCTACTGTCGCAAATTTTAATTACGCCAGGAATTGCCTTTTCTATAGTAAATTATTCAAAAAATAATTTTCTACTGTCGCAAATTTTAAATACGCCAGGGATTGCCTTTTCTATAGTAAATTATCCAAAAATTATTTTCTACTGTCGCAAATTTTAATTACGCCAGGGATTGCCTCTTCTATAGTAAATTATTCAAAAAATAATTTTTTACTGTCGCAAATTTTAAATATCCCAGGGATTGCCTTTTCTACAGTAAATTTTTCAAAAATTAATTTTTTACTGTCGCAAATTTTAATTGCGCCAGGGATTGGCTTTTCTATAGTAAATTATTCAAAAAATAATTTTCTGATGTCGCAAATTTTAAATACGCCAGGGATTGCCTTTTCTATAGTAAATTATTCAAAAAATAATTTTCTACTGTCGCAAATTTTAATTACGCCAGGGATTGCCTTTTCTATAGTAAATTATTCGAAAAATAATTTTTTACTGTCGCAAATTTTAATTGCGCCAGGGATTGCCTTTTCTATAGTAAATTATTCAAAAAATATTTTTCTACTGTCGCAAATTTTAATTACGCCAGGGATTGCCTTTTCTATAGTAAATTATTCAAAAAATAATTTTTTACTGTCGCAAATTTTAACTGCGCCAGGGATTGCCTTTTGTATAGTAAATTATTCAAAAAATAATTTTTTACTGTCGCAAATTTTAAATATCCCAGGGATTGCCTTTTCTATAGTAAATTATTCAAAAAATAATTTTTTACTGTCGCAAATTTTAAGTGCGCCAGGGATTGCCTTTTCTATAGTAAACTTTTCAAAAAATAATTTTTACTGTCGCAAATTTTAATTGCGCCAGGGATTGCCTTTTCTATAGTAAATTATTCAAAAAATAATTTTTTACTGTCGAAAATTTTAAATACGCCCGGGATTGCCTTTTCTATAGTAAATTATTCAAAAAATAATTTTCTACTGTCGCAATTTTTAATTGCGCAGGGATTGCCTTTTCTATAGTAAATTTCTCACAAAATAATTTTTTACTGTCGCAAATTTTAATTGCGCCAGGGATTGCCTTTTCTATAGTAAATTATTCAAAAAATAATTTCTTACTATCGCAAGTTTTAGTTACGCCAGGGATTGCCTTTTCTATAGTGAATTATTCAAAAAATAATTTTCTACTGTCGCAAATTTTAAATATCCCATGGATTGCCTTTTCTATAGTAAACTTTTCAAAAAATAATTTTCTACTGTCGCAAATTTTAATTGCGCCAGGGATTGCCTTTTCTATAGTAAATTATTCAAAAAATAATTTTTTACTATCGCAAGTTTTAATTACGCCAGGGATTGCCTTTTCTATAGTAAATTATTCAAAAAATAATTTTTTACTGTCGCAAATTTTAAGTGCGCCAGGGATTGCCTTTTCTATAGTAAATTATTCAAAAAATAATTTTCAACTGTAGCAAATTTTAATTACGCCAGGGATTGCCTTTCCTATAGTAAATTATTCAAAAAATAATTTTTTACTGTCGCAAATTTTAATTGCCCCAGGGATTGCCTTTTCTATAGTATATTATTCAAAAAATAATTTTTTACTGTCGCAAATTTTAATTGCGCCAGGGATTGCCTTTTCTATAGTAAATTATTCAAAAAATAATTTTCTACTGTCGCAAATTTTAAATACGCCCGGGATTGCATTTTCTATAGTAAATTATTCAAAAAATAATTTTCTACTGTCGCAAATTTTAATTGCGCCAGGGATTGCCTATTCTATAGTAAATTTCTCACAAAATAATTTTTTACTGTCGCAAATTTTAATTGCGCCAGGGATTGCCTTTTCTATAGTAAATTATTCAAAAAATAATTTTCTACTGTCGCAAATTTTAAATATCCCAGGGATTGCCTTTTCTATAGTAAATTATTCAAAAAATAATTTTCTACTGTCGCAAATTTTAAATATCCCAGGGATTGCCTTTTCTATAGAAAACTTTTCAAAAAATAATTTTCTACTGTCGCAAATTTTAATTGCGCCAGGGATTGCCTTTTCTATAGTAAATTATTCAAAAAATAATTTCTTACTATCGCAAGTTTTAATTACGCCAGGGATTGCCTTTTCTATAGTAAATTATTCAAAAAATATTTTTTTACTGTCGCAAATTTTAAGTGCGCCAGGGATTGCCTTTTCTATAGTAAATTATTCAAAAAATAATTTTCAACTGTAGCAAATTTTAATGACGCCAAGGATTGCCTTTTCTATAGTAAATTATTCAAAAAATAATTTTTTACTGTCGCAAATTTTAAGTGTGCCAGGGATTGCCTTTTCTATAGTAAATTATTCAAAAAATAATTATTTACTGTCGCAAATTTTAAATATCCCAGGGATTGCCTTTTCTACAGTAAATTTTTCAAAAATTAATTTTTTACTGTCGCAAATTTTAATTGCGCCAGGGATTGCCTTTTCTATAGTAAATTATTCAAAAAATAATTTTCTACTGTCGCAAATTTTAAATACGCCAGGGATTGCCTTTTCTATAGTAAATTATTCAAAAAATCATTTTTTACTGTCGCAAATTTTAAGTGTGCCAGGGATTGCCTTTTCTATAGTAAATTATTCAAAAAATAATTTTTTACTGTCGCAAATTTTAAATATTCCAGGGATTGCCTTTTCTACAGTAAATTTTTCAAAAATTAATTTTTTACTGTCGCAAATTTTAATTGCGCCAGGGATTGCCTTTTCTATAGTAAATTATTCAAAAAATAATTTTCTACTGTCGCAAATTTTAAATACGCCAGGGATTGCCTTTTCTATAGTAAATTATTCAAAAAATAATTTTCTACTGTCGCAAATTTTAATTGCGCCAGGGATTGCCTTTTCTATAGTAAATTATTCAAAAAATAATTTTTTACTGTCGCAAATTTTAATTGCGCCAGGGATTGCCTTTTCTATAGTAAATTATTCAAAAAATAATTTTCTACTGTCGCAAATTTCAATTACGCCAGGGATTGCCTTTTCTATAGTAAATTATTCAAAAAATAATTATTTACTGTCGCAAATTTTAACTGCGCCAGGGATTGCCTTTTGTATAGTAAATTATTCAAAAAATAATTTTTTACTGTCGCAAATTTTAAATATCCCAGGGATTGCCTTTTCTATAGTAAATTATTCAAAAAATAATTTTTTACTGTCGCAAATTTTAAGTGCGCCAGGGATTGCCTTTTCTATAGTAAACATTTCAAAAAATAATTTTTTACTGTCGCAAATTTTAATTGCGCCAGGGATTGCCTTTTCTATAGTAAATTATTCAAAAAATAATTTTTTACTGTCGAAAATTTTAAATACGCCCGGGATTGCCTTTTCTATAGTAAATTATTCAAAAAATAATTTTCTACTGTCGCAAATTTTAATTGCGCCAGGGATTGCCTTTTCTATAGTAAATTTCTCACAAAATAATTTTTTACTGTCGCAAATTTTAATTGCGCCAGGGATTGCCTTTTCTATAGTAAATTATTCAAAAAATAATTTTCTACTGTCGCAAATTTTAAATATCCCAGGGATTGCCTTTTCTATAGTAAATTATTCAAAAAATAATTTTCTACTGTCGCAAATTTTAAATATCCCAGGGATTGCCTTTTCTATAGTAAACTTTTCAAAAAATAATTTTCTACTGTCGCAAATTTTAATTGCGCCAGGGATTGCCTTTTCTATAGTTAATTATTCAAAAAATAATTTTTTAATATCGCAAGTTTTAATTAGGCCAGGGATTGCCTTTTCTATAGTAAATTATTCAAAAAATAATTTTTTACTGTCGCAAATTTTAAGTGCGCCAGGGATTGCCTTTTCTATAGTAAATTATTCAAAAAATAATTTTCAACTGTAGCAAATTTTAATTACGCCAGGGATTGCCTTTCCTATAGTAAATTATTCAAAAAATAATTTTTTACTGTCGCAAATTTTAATTGCGCCAGGGATTGCCTTTTCTGTAGTAAATTATTCAAAAAATAATTTTTTACTGTCGCAAATTTTAATTGCGCCAGGGATTGCCTTTTCTATAGTAAATTATTCAAAAAATAATTTTCTACTGTCGCAAATTTTAAATACGCCCGGGATTGCATTTTCTATAGTAAATTATTCAAAAAATAATTTTCTACTGTCGCAAATTTTAATTTCGCCAGGGATTGCCTTTTCTATAGTAAATTTCTCACAAAATAATTTTTTACTGTCGCAAATTTTAATTGCGCCAGGGATTGAGTTTTCTATAGTAAATTATTCAAAAAAAAATTTTCTACTGTCGCAAATTTTAAATATCCCAGGGATTGCCTTTTCTATAGTAAATTATTCAAAAAATAATTTTCTACTGTCGCAAATTTTAAATATCCCAGGGATTGCCTTTTCTATAGTAAACTTTTCAAAAAATAATTTTCTACTGTCGCAAATTTTAATTGCGCCAGGGATTGCCTTTTCTATAGTAAATTATTCAAAAAATAATTTTTTACTATCG
This sequence comes from Dioctria linearis, assembly GCA_963930735.1. Lineage (NCBI taxonomy): Eukaryota > Metazoa > Arthropoda > Insecta > Diptera > Asilidae > Dioctria > Dioctria linearis. The sequence continues at coordinate 149,459 of CAWVNZ010001798.1, read as the reverse complement.
CAAGTTTTAATTACGCCAGGGATTGCCTTTTCTATAGTAAATTATTCAAAAAATAATTTTCTACTGTCGCAAATTTTAATTACGCCAGGGATTGCCTTTTCTATAGTAAATTATTCAAAAAATAATTTTTTACTGTCGCAAATTTTAACTGCGCCAGGGATTGCCTTTTCTATAGTAAATTATTCAAAAAATAATTTTTTACTGTCGCAAATTTTAAATATCCCAGGGATTGCCTTTTCTATAGTAAATTATTCAAAAATAATTTTTTACTGTCGCAAATTTTAAGTGCGCCAGGGATTGCCTTTTCTATAGTAAACTTTTCAAAAAATAATTTTTTACTGTCGCAAATTTTAATTGCGCCAGGGATTGCCTTTTCTATAGTCAATTATTCAAAAAATAATTTTCTACTGTCGCAAATTTTAAATATCCCAGGGATTGCCTTTTCTATAGTAAATTATTCAAAAAATAATTTTCTACTGTCGCAAATTTTAAATATCCCAGGGATTGCCTTTTCTATAGTAAACTTTTCAAAAAATAATTTTCTACTGTCGCAAATTTTAATTGCGCCAGGTATTGCCTTTTCTATAGTAAATTATTCAAAAAATAATTTCTTACTATCGCAAGTTTTAATTACGCCAGGGATTGCCTTTTCTATAGTAAATTATTCAAAAAATAATTTTTTGCTGTCGCAAATTTTAAGTGCGCCAGGGATTGCCTTTTCTATAGTAAATTATTCAAAAAATAATTCTCAACTGTAGCAAATTTTAATTACGCCAGGGATTGCCTTTTCTATAGTAAATTATTCAAAAAATATTTTTTTACTGTCGCAAATTTTAAGTGCGCCAGGGATTACCTTTTCTCTAGTAAATTATTCAAAAAATAATTTTTTACTGTCGCAAATTTTAATTGCGCCAGGGATTGCCTTTTCTATAGTAAATTATTCAAAAAATAATTTTCTACTGTCGCAAATTTTAATTGCGCAAGGGATTGCCTTTTCTATAGTAAATTATTCAAAAAATAATTTTCTATTGTCGCAAATTTTAATTACGCCAGGGATTGCCTTTTCTATAGTAAATTATACAAAAAATAATTTTTTACTGTCGCAAATTTCAAATATCCCAGTGATTGCCTTTTCTATAGTAAATTATTCAAAAAATAATTTTCTACTGTCGCAAATTTTAATTACGCCAGGGATTGCCTTTTCTATAGTAAATTATTCAAAAAATAATTTTTTACTGTCGCAAATTTTAATTACGCCAGGGATTGCCTTTTCTATAGTAAATTATTCAAAAAATAATTTTTTACTGTCGCAAATTTTAAATATCCCAGGGATTGCCTTTTCTATAGTAAATTATTCAAAAAATAATTTTTTACTGTCGCAAATTTTAAGTGCGCCAGGGATTGCCTTTTCTATAGTAAACTTTTCAAAAAATAATTTTTTACTGTCGCAAATTTTAATTGCGCCAGGGATTGCCTTTTCTATAGTCAATTATTCAAAAAATAATTTTCTACTGTCGCAAATTTTAAATATCCCAGGGATTGCCTTTTCTATAGTAAATTATTCAAAAAATAATTTTCTACTGTCGCAAATTTTAAATATCCCAGGGATTGCCTTTTCTATAGTAAACTTTTCAAAAAATAATTTTCTACTGTCGCAAATTTTAATTGCGCCAGGTATTGCCTTTTCTATAGTAAATTATTCAAAAAATAATTTCTTACTATCGCAAGTTTTAATTACGCCAGGGATTGCCTTTTCTATAGTAAATTATTCAAAAAATAATTTTTTGCTGTCGCAAATTTTAAGTGCGCCAGGGATTGCCTTTTCTATAGTAAATTATTCAAAAAATAATTCTCAACTGTAGCAAATTTTAATTACGCCAGGGATTGCCTTTTCTATAGTAAATTATTCAAAAAATATTTTTTTACTGTCGCAAATTTTAAGTGCGCCAGGGATTACCTTTTCTCTAGTAAATTATTCAAAAAATAATTTTTTACTGTCGCAAATTTTAATTGCGCCAGGGATTGCCTTTTCTATAGTAAATTATTCAAAAAATAATTTTCTACTGTCGCAAATTTTAATTGCGCAAGGGATTGCCTTTTCTATAGTAAATTATTCAAAAAATAATTTTCTATTGTCGCAAATTTTAATTACGCCAGGGATTGCCTTTTCTATAGTAAATTATACAAAAAATAATTTTTTACTGTCGCAAATTTCAAATATCCCAGTGATTGCCTTTTCTATAGTAAATTATTCAAAAAATAATTTTCAACTGTCGCAAATTTTAATTACGCAAGGGATTGCCTTTTCTATAGTAAATTATTCAAAAAATAATTTTTTACTGTCGCAAATTTTAATTACGCCAGGGATTGCCTTTTCTATAGTAAATTATTCAAAAAATAATTTTCAACTGTCGCAAATTTTAATTACGCCAGGGATTGCCTTTTCTATAGTAAATTATTCAAAAAATAATTTTTTACTGTCGCAAATTTTAATTGCGCCAGGGATTGCCTTTTCTATAGTAAATTATTCAAAAAATAATTTTCTACTGTCGCAAATTTTAATTGCGCCAGGGATTGCCATTTCTACAGTAAATTTTTCAAAAAATAATTTTTTACTGTCGCAAATTTTAATTACGCCAGGGATTGCCTTTTCTATAGTAAATTTTGCAAAAAATAATTTTTTACTGTCGCAAATTTTAATTGCGCCAGGGATTGCCTTTTCTATAGTAAATTTTGCAAAAAATAATTTTTTACTGTCGCAAATTTTAATTGCGCCAGGGATTGCCTTTTCTATAGTAAATTATTCAAAAAATAATTTTCTACTGTCGCAAATTTTAATTACGCCAGGGATTGCCTTTTCTATAGTAAATTTCTCACAAAATAATTTTTTACTGTCGCAAATTTTAATTGCGCCAGGGATTGCCTTTTCTATAGTAAATTTCTCACAAAATAATTTTTTACTGTCGCAAATTTTAATTGCGCCAGGGATTGCCTTTTCTATAGTAAATTTTGCAAAAAATAATTTTTTACTGCCGCAAATTTTAATTGCGCCAGGGATTGCCTTTTCTATAGTAAATTATTCAAAAAATAATTTTTTACTGTCGCAAATTTTAATTACGCCAGGTATTGCCTCTTCTATAGTAAATTTTGCAAAAAATAATTTTTTACTGTCGCAAATTTTAATTGCGCCAGGGATTGCCTTTTCTATAGCAAATTTTGCAAAAAATAATTTTTTACTGTCGCAAATTTTAATTGCGCCAGGGATTGCCTTTTCTATAGTAAATTATTCAAAAAATAATTTTCTACTGTCGAAAAATTTTAAATATCCCAGGGATTGCCTTTTCTATAGTAAATTATTCAAAAAATGATTTTCTACTGTCGCAAATTTTAATTACGCCAGGGATTGCCTTTTCTATAATAAATTTCTCACAAAATAATTTTTTATACTGTCGCAAATTTTAATTGCGCCAGGGATTGCCTTTTCTATAGTAAACTTTTCAAAAAATAATTTTCTACTGTCGCAAATTTTTATTGCGCCAGGGATTGCCTTTTCTATAGTAAATTTCTCACAAAATAATTTTTTACTGTCGCAAATTTTAATTGCGCCAGGGATTGCCTTTTCTATAGTAAATTATTCAAAAAATAATTTTCTACTGTCGCAAATTTTAAATATCCCAGGGATTGCCTTTTCTATAGTAAACTTTTCAAAAAATAATTTTCAACTGTCGCAAATTTTAATTACGCCAGGGATTGCCTTTTCTATAGTAAATTATTCAAAAAATAATTTTTTACTGTCGCAAATTTTAAGTGCGCCAGGGATTGCCTTTTCTATAGTAAATTATTCAAAAAATAATTTTTTACTGTCGCAAATTTTAATTGCGCCAGAGATTGCCTTTTCTATAGTAAATTATTCAAAAAATAATTTTCTACTGTCGCAAATTTTAATTGCGCCAGGGATTGCCTTTTCTATAGTAAATTATTCAAAAAATAATTTTTTACCGTCGAAAATTTTAATTGCGCCAGGGATTGCCTTTTCTATAGTAAATTATTCAAAAAATAATTTTTTACTGTCGCAAATTTTAAATATCCCAGGGATTGCCTTTTCTATAGTAAATTATTCAAAAAATAATTTTCAACTGTCGCAAATTTTAATTACGCCAGGGATTGCCTTTTCTGTAGTAAATTTCTCACAAATTAATTTCTTACTGTCGCAAATTTTAAATACGCCAGGGATTGCCTTTTCTATAGTAAATTATTCAAAAAATAATTCTTTACTGTCGCAAATTTTAAATACGCCAAGGATTGCCTTTTCTATAGTAAATTATTCAAAAAATAATTTTCTACTGTCGCAAATTTTAATTACGCCAGGGATTGCCTTTTCTATAGTAAATTATTCAAAAAATAATTTTCTACTGTCGCAAATTTTAATTGCGCCAGGGATTGCCTTTTCTATAGTAAATTATTCAAAAAATAATTTTCAACTGTCGCAAATTTTAATAACGCCAGGGATTGCCTTTTCTATAGCAAATTATTCAAAAAATAATTTTTTACTGTCGCAAATTTTAAGTGCGCCAGGGATTGCCTTTTCTATAGTAAATTATTCAAAAAAATAATTTTCAACTGTCGCAAATTGTAATTGCGCCAGGGATTGCCTTTTCTATAGTAAATTTTTCAAAAAATAATTTTCTACTGTCGCAAATTTCAAATCCGCCAGGGATTGCCTTTTCTATAGTAAATTATTCAAAAAATAATTTTATACTGTCGCAAATTTTAATTGCGCCAGGAATTGCCTTTTCTATAGTAAATTATTCAAAAAATAATTTTCAACTGTCGCAAATTTTAATTGCGCCAGGGATTGCCTTTTATATAGTAAATTATTCAAAAAATAATTTTCAACTGTCGCAAATTGTAATTGCGCCAGGGATTGCCTTTTCTATAGTAAATTATTCAAAAAATTATTTTCTACTGTCGCAAATTTCAAATCCGCCAGGGATTGCCCTTTCTATAGTAAATTATTCAAAAAATAATTTTATACTGTCGCAAATTTTAATTGCGCCAGGGATTGCCTTTTCTATAGTAAATTATTCAAAAAATAATTTTCAACTGTCGCAAATTGTAATTGCGCCAGGGATTGCCTTTTCTATAGTAAATTATTCAAAAAATAATTTTCTACTGTCGCAAATTTCAAATCCGCCAGGGATTGCCTTTTCTATAGTAAATTATTCAAAAAATAATTTTGTACTGTCGCAAATTTTAATTGCGCCAGGGATTGCCTTTTCTATAGTAAATTATTCAAAAAATAATTTTCAACTGTCGCAAATTTTAATTGCGCCAGGGATTGCCTTTTGTATAGTAAATTATTCAAAAAATAATTTTATACTGTCGCAAATTTTAAGTGCGCCAGGAATTGCCTTTTCTATAGTAAATTTTCCAAAAAATAATTTTCTACTGTCGCAAGTTTTAATTACGCCAGGGATTGCCTTTTCTATAGTAAATTATTCAAAAAATAATTTTCAACTGTCGCAAATTTTAAATACGCCAGGGATTGCCTTTTCTATAGTAAATTATTCAAAAAATAATTTTATACTGTCGCAAATTTTAATTACGCCAGGGATAGCCTTTTCTATAGTAAATTATTCAAAAAATAATTTTTTACTATCGCAAGTTTTAATTACGCCAGGGATTGCCTTTTCTATAGTAAATTATACAAAAAATAATTTTCAACTGTCGCAAATTTTAATTGCGCCAAGGATTGCCTTTTATATAGTAAATTATTCAAAAAATAATTTTATACTGTCGCAAATTTTAATTGCGCCAGGGATTGCGTTTTCTATAGTAAATTATTCAAAAAATAATTTTTTACTGTCGCAAATTTTAAATACGCCAGGGATTGCCTTTTCTATAGTAAATTTGCAAAAAAATAATTTTTTACTATCGCAAGTTTTAATTGCGCCAGGGATTGCCTTTTCTATAGTAAATTTTGCAAAAAATAATTTTTTACTGTCGCAAATTTTAATTACGCCAGGGATTGCCTTTTCTATAGTAAATTATTCAAAAAATAATTTTTTACTGTCGCAAATTTTAATTGCGCCAGGGATTGCCTTTTCTATAGTAAATTATTCAAAAAACAATTTTCTACTGTCGCAAATTTTAATTACGCCAGGGATTGCCTTTTCTATAGTAAATTTCTCACAAAATAATTTTTTACTGTCGCAAATTTTAATTGCGCCAGGGATTGCCTTTTCTATAGTAAATTTCTCACAAAATAATTTTTTACTGTCGCAAATTTTAATTGCGCCAGGGATTGCCTTTTCTATAGTAAATTTTGCAAAAAATAATTTTTTACTGCCGCAAATTTTATTGCGCCAGGGATTGCCTTTTCTATAGTAAATTATTCAAAAAATAATTTTTACTGTCGCAAATTTTAAATATCCCTGGGATTGCCTTTTCTATAGTAAACTTTTCAAAAAATAATTTTCAACTGTCGCAAATTTTAATTACGCCAGGGATTGCCTTTTCTATAGTAAATTATTCAAAAAATAATTTTTTACTGTCGCAAATTTTAAATATCCCAGGGATTGCCTTTTCTATAGTAAACTTTTCAAAAAATAATTTTCTACTGTCGCAAATTTTAATTGCGCCAGGGATTGCCTTTTCTATAGTAAATTTCTCACAAAATAATTTTTTACTGTCGCAAATTTTAATTGCGCCAGGGATTGCCTTTTCTATAGTAAATTATTCAAAAAATAATTTTCTACTGTCGCAAATTTTAAATATCCCTGGGATTGCCTTTTCTATAGTAAACTTTTCAAAAAATAATTTTCAACTGTCGCAAATTTTAATTACGCCAGGGATTGCCTTTCTATAGTAAATTATTCAAAAAATAATTTTTTACTGTCGCAAATTTTAAGTGCGCCAGGGATTGCCTTTTCTATAGTAAATTATTCAAAAAATAATTTTTTACTGTCGCAAATTTTAATTGCGCCAGAGATTGCCTTTTCTATAGTAAATTATTCAAAAAATAATTTTCTACTGTCGCAAATTTTAATTGCGCCAGGGATTGCCTTTTCTGTAGTAAATTTCTCACAAATTAATTTCTTACTGTCGCAAATTTTAAATACGCCAGGGATTGCCTTTTCTATAGTAAATTATTCAAAAAATAATTCTTTACTGTCGCAAATTATAAATACGCCAAGGATTGCCTTTTCTATAGTAAATTATTCAAAAAATAATTTTCTACTGTCGCAAATTTTAATTACGCCAGGGATTGCCTTTTCTATAGTAAATTATTCAAAAAATAATTTTCAACTGTCGCAAATTTTAATTACGCCAGGGATTGCCTTTTCTATAGTAAATTATTCAAAAAATAATTTTCAACTGTCGCAAATTTTAATAACGCCAGGGATTGCCTTTTCTATAGTAAATTATTCAAAAAATAATTTTTTACTGTCGCAAATTTTAAGTGCGCCAGGGATTGCCTTTTCTATAGTAAATTATTCAAAAAATAATTTTCAACTGTCGCAAATTGTAATTGCGCCAGGGATTGCCTTTTCTATAGTAAATTTTTCAAAAAATAATTTTCTACTGTCGCAAATTTCAAATCCGCCAGGGATTGCCTTTTCCATAGTAAATTTTTCAAAAAATAATTTTATACTGTCGCAAATTTTAATTGCGCCAGGAATTGCCTTTTCTATAGTAAATTATTCAAAAAATAATTTTCAACTGTCGCAAATTTTAATTGCGCCAGGGATTGCCTTTTATATAGTAAATTATTCAAAAAATAATTTTCAACTGTCGCAAATTGTAATTGCGCCAGGGATTGCCTTTTCTATAGTAAATTATTCAAAAAATTATTTTCTACTGTCGCAAATTTCAAATCCGCCAGGGATTGCCCTTTCTATAGTAAATTATTCAAAAAATAATTTTATACTGTCGCAAATTTTAATTGCGCCAGGGATTGCCTTTTCTATAGTAAATTATTCAAAAAATAACTTTCAACTGTCGCAAATTGTAATTGCGCCAGGGATTGCCTTTTCTATAGTAAATTATTCAAAAAATAATTTTCTACTGTCGCAAATTTCAAATCCGCCAGGGATTGCCTTTTCTATAGTAAATTATTCAAAAAATAATTTTATACTGTCGCAAATTTTAAGGAGTTGCCTTTTCTATAGTAAATTTTCCAAAAAATAATTTTCTACTGTCGCAAATTTTAATTACGCCAGGGATTGCCTTTTCTATAGTAAATTATTCAAAAAATAATTTTTCAACTGTCGCAAAATTTTAAATACGCCAGGGATTGCCTTTTCTATAGTAAATTATTCAAAAAATAATTTTATACTGTCGCAAATTTTAATTATGCCAGGGATAGCCTTTTCTATAGTAAATTATTCAAAAAATAATTTTTTACTATCGCAAGTTTTAATTACGCCAGGGATTGCCTTTTCTATAGTAAATTATACAAAAAATAATTTTCAACTGTCGCAAATTTAATTGCGCCAAGGATTGCCTTTTATATAGTAAATTATTCAAAAAATAATTTTATACTCTCGCAAATTTTAATTGCGCCAGGGATTGCGTTTTCTATAGTAAATTATTCAAAAAATAATTTTTTACTGTCGCAAATTTTAAATACGCCAGGGATTGCCTTTTCTATAGTAAATTTTTCAAAAAAATAATTTTTTACTATCGCAAGTTTTAATTGCGCCAGGGATTGCCTTTTCTATAGTAAATTATTCAAAAAGTACTTTTCAACTGTCGAAAATTTTAATTGCGCCAAGGATTGCCTTTTATATAGTAAATTATTCAAAAAATAATTTTATACTGTCGCAAATTTTAATTGCGCCAGGGATTGCCTTTTCTATAGTAAATTATTCAAAAAATAATTTTCAACTGTCGCAAATTTTAATTACGCCAGGGATTGCCTTTTCTATAGTAAATTATTCAAAAAAATAATTTTTTACTGTCGCAAATTTTAAGTGCGCCAGGGCTTGCCTTTTCTATAGTAAATTATTCAAAAAATAATTTTTTACTGTCGCAAATTTTAAATACGGCAGGGATTGCCTTTTCTATAGTAAATTATTCAAAAATAATTTTCAACTGTCGCAAATTTTAATTACGCCAGGGATTGCCTTTTTCTATAGTAAATTTCTCACAAATTAATTTCTTACTGTCGCAAATTTTAAATACGGCAGGGATTGCCTTTTCTATAGTAAATTATTCAAAAAATAATTTTCTACTGTCGCAAATTTTAATTACGCCAGGGATTGCCTTTTCTATAGTAAATTATTCAAAAAATAATTTTCAACTGTCGCAAATTGTAATTGCGCCAGGGATTGCCTTTTCTATAGTAAATTATTCAAAAAATAATTTTCTACTGTCGCAAATTTCAAATCCGCCAGGGATTGCCTTTTCTATAGTAAATTATTCAAAAAAATAATTTTATACTGTCGCAAATTTTAAGTGCGCCAGGAATTGCCTTTTTCTATAGTAAATTTTCCAAAAAATAATTTTTTACTGTCGCAAATTTTAATTACGCCAGGGATTGCCTTTTCTATAGTAAATTATTCAAAAAATAATTTTTATACTGTCGCAAATTTCAAATCCGCCAGGGATTGCCTTTTCTATAACTAAATTATTCAAAAAATAATTTTATACTGTCGCAAATTTTAATTGCGCCAGGAATTGCCTTTTCTATAGTAAATTATTCAAAAAATAATTTTATACTGTCGCAAATTTTAATTTGCGCCAGGGATTGCGTTTTCTATAGTAAATTATTCAACAAATAATTTTTTACTGTCGCAAATTTTAAATACGCCAGGGATTGCCTTTTCTATAGTAAATTTTGCAAAAAAAATAATTTTTTACTATCGCAAGTTTTAATTGCGCCAGGGATTGCCTTTTCTATAGTAAATTATTCAAAAAATACTTTTCAACTGTCGAAAATTTTATTGCGCCAAGGATTGCCTTTTCTATAGTAAATTATTCAAAAAATAATTTTCTACTGTCGCAAATTTCAAATCCGCCAGGGATTGCCTTTTCTATAGTAAATTATTCAAAAAATAATTTTATACTGTCGCAAATTTTAATTGCGCCAGGAATTGCCTTTTCTATAGTAAATTATTCAAAAAATAATTTTCAACTGTCCCAAATTTTAATTGCGCCAGGGATTGCCTTTTCTATAGTAAATTATTCAAAAAATAATTTTCAACTGTCGCAAATTGTAATTGCGCCAGGGATTGCCTTTTCTATAGTAAATTATTCAAAAATAATTTTCTACTGTCGCAAATTTCAAATCCGCCAGGGATTGCCTTTTCTGTAGTAAATTATTCAAAAAATAATTTTATACTGTCGCAAATTTTAATTGCGCCAGGGATTGCCTTTTCTATAGTAAATTATTCAAAAAATAATTTTCAACTGTCGCAAATTTTAATGGCGCCAGGGATTGCCTTTTGTATAGTAAATTATTCAAAAAATAATTTTATACTGTCGCAAATTTTTAAGTGCGCCAGGAATTGCCTTTTCTATAGTAAATTTTCCAAAAAATAATTTTCTACTGTCGCAAATTTTAATTATGCCAGGGATTGCCTTTTCTATAGTAAATTATTCAAAAAATAATTTTCAACTGTCGCAAATTTTAAATACGCCAGGGATTGCCTTTTCTATAGTAAATTATTCAAAAAATAATTTTATACTGTCGCAAATTTTAATTACGCCAGGGATTGCCTTTTCTATAGTAAATTATTCAAAAAATAATTTTTTACTATCGCAAGTTTTAATTACGCCAGGGATTGCCTTTTCTATAGTAAATTATTCAAAAAAATAATTTTCAAACTGTCGCAAATTTTAATTGCGCCAAGGATTGCCTTTTATATAGTAAATTATTCAAAAATAATTTTATACTATCGCAAATTTTAATTGCGCCAGGGATTGCGTTTTCTATAGTAAATTATTCAAAAAAATAATTTTTTACTGTCGTAAATTTTAAATACGCCAGGGATTGCCTTTTCTATAGTAAATTTTGCAAAAAAATAATTTTTTATTATCGCAAGTTTTAATTGCGCCAGGGATTGCCTTTTCTATAGTAAATTATTCAAAAAATAATTTTCAACTGTCGAAAATTTTAATTGCGCCAAGGATTGCCTTTTATATAGTAAATTATTCAAAAAATAATTTTATACTGTCGCAAATTTTAATTGCGCCAGGGATTGCCTTTTCTATAGTAAATTATTCAAAAAATAATTTTCAACTGTCGCAAATTTTAATTACGCCAGGGATTGCCTTTTCTATAGTAAATTATTCAAAAAATAATTTTTTACTGTCGCAAATTTTAAGTGCGCCAGGGCTTGCCTTTTCTATAGTAAATTATTCAAAAAATAATTTTTTACTGTCGCAAATTTTAAATACGGCAGGGATTGCCTTTTCTATAGTAAATTATTCAAAAAATAATTTTCAACTGTCGCAAATTTTAATTACGCCAGGGATTGCCTTTTCTATAGTAAATTTCTCACAAATTAATTTCTTACTGTCGCAAATTTTAAATACGCCAGGGATTGCCTTTTCTATAGTAAATTATTCAAAAAATAATTTTTTACTGTCGCAAATTTTAAATACGGCAGGGATTGCCTTTTCTATAGTAAATTATTCAAAAAATAATTTTATACTGTCGCAAATTTTAATTACGCCAGAGATTGCCTTTTCTATAGTAAATTATTCAAAAAATAATTTTCAACTGTCGCAAATTTTAATTACGCCAGGGATTGCCTTTTCTATAGTAAATTATTCAAAAAATAACTTTCTACTGTCGCAAATTTTAATTACGCCAGGGATTGCCTTTTCTATAGTAAATTATTCAAAAAATAATTTTTTACTGTCGCAAATTTTAATTACGCCAGGGATTGCCTTTTCTATAGTAAATTATTCAAAAAATAATTTTATACTGTCGCAAATTTTAAGTGCGCCAGGGATTGCCTTTTCTATAGTAAATTTTGCAAAAAATAATTTTCTACTGTCGCAAATTTTAATTGCGCCAGGGATTGCCTTTTCTATAGTAAATTATTCAAAAAATAATTTTATACTGTCGCAAATTTTAAGTGCGCCAGGGATTGCCTTTTCTATAGTAAATTTTGCAAAAAATAATTTTCTACTGTCGCAAATTTTAATTACGCCAGGGATTGCCTTTTCTATAGTAAATTATTCAAAAAATAATTTTTTACTGTCGCAAATTTTAATTGCGCCAGGGATTGCCTTTTCTATAGTAAATTATTCAAAAAATAATTTTCTACTGTCGCAAATTTTAATTGCGCCAGGGATTGCCTTTTCTATAGTAAATTATTCAAAAAATAATTTTTTACTGTCGCAAATTTTAATTGCGCCAGGGATTGCCTTTTCTATAGTAAATTATTCAAAAAATAATTTTTTACTGTCGCAAATTTTAAATATACCAGGGATTGCCTTTTCTATAGTAAATTATTCAAAAAATAATTTTCAACTGTCGCAAATTTTAATTACGCCAGGGATTGCCTTTTCTATAGTAAATTTCTCACAAATTAATTTCTTACTGTCGCAAATTTTAAATACGCCAGGGATTGTCTTTTCTATAGTAAATTATTCAAAAAATAATTTTTTACTGTCGCAAATTTTAAATACGCCAGGGATTGCCTTTTCTATAGTAAATTATTCAAAAAATAATTTTCTACTGTCGCAAATTTTAATTACGCCAGGGATTGCCTTTTCTATAGTAAATTATTCAAAAAATAATTTTCAACTGACCCAAATTTTAATTACGCCAGGGATTGCCTTTTCTATAGTAAATTATTCAAAAAATAATTTTCTACTTTCGCAAATTTCAAATCCGCCAGGGATTGCCTTTTCTATAGTAAATTATTCAAAAAATTATTTTATACTGTCGCAAATTTTAATTGCGCCAGGGATTGCCTTTTCTATAGTAAATTATTCAAAAAATAATTTTCAACTGTCGCAAATTGTAATTGCGCCAGGGATTGTCTTTTCTATAGTAAACTATTCAAAAAATAATTTTCTACTGTCGCAAATTTCAAATCCGCCAGGGATTGCCTTTTCTATAGTAAATTATTCAAAAAATAATTTTCAACTGTCGCAAATTTTAATTGCGCCAGGGATTGCCTTTTGTATAGTAAATTATTCAAAAAATAATTTTATACTGTCGCAAATTTTAATTACGCCAGGGATTGCCTTTTCTATAGTAAATTATTCAAAACATAATTTTTTACTGTCGCAAATTTGAATTACGCCAGGGATTGCCTTTTCTATAGTAAATTATTCAAAAAATAATTTTATACTGTCGCAAATATTAAGTGCGCCAGGGATTGCCTTTTCTATAGTAAATTTTGCAAAAAATAATTTTCTACTGCCGCAAATTTTAATTGCGCCAGGGATTGCCTTTTCGATAGTAAATTATACAAAAAATAATTTTATACTGTCGCAAAATTTAAGTGCGCCAGGGATTGCCTCTTCTATAGTAAATTTTGCAAAAAATAATTTTCTACTGTCGCAAATTTTAATTACGCCAGGGATTGCCTTTTCTATAGTAAATTATTCAAAAAATAATTTTTTACTGTCGCAAATTTTAATTGCGCCAGGGATTGCCTTTTCTATAGTAAATTATTCAAAAAATAATTTTCTACTGTCGCAAATTTTAATTGCGCCAGGGATTGCCTATTCTATAGTAAATTATTCAAAAAATAATTTTATACTGTCGCAAATTTTAATTGCGCCAGGGATTGCCTTTTCTATAGTAAATTATTCAAAAAATAATTTTTTACTGTCGCAAATTTTAAATATCCCAGGAATTGCCTTTTCTATAGTAAATTATTCAAAAAATAATTTTCAACTGTCGCAAATTGTAATTGCGCCAGGGATTGCCTTTTCTATAGTAAATTATTCAAAAAATAATTTTCTACTGTCGCAAATTACAAATCCGCCAGGGATTGCCTTTTCTATAGTAAATTATTCAAAAAATAATTTTCAACTGTCGCAAATTTTAATTGCGCCAGGGATTGCCTTTTGTATAGTAAACTATTCAAAAAATAATTTTATACTGTCGCAAATTTTAATTATGCCAGGGATTGCCTTTTCTATAGTAAATTATTCAAAAAATAATTTTTTACTGTCGCAAATTTTAATTACGCCAGGGATTGCCCTTTCTATAGTAAATTATTCAAAAAATAATTTTATACTGTCGCAAATTTTAAGTGCACCAGGGATTGCCTTTTCTATAGTAAATTTTGCAAAAAATAATTTTCTACTGCCGCAAAATTTTAATTGCGCCAGGGATTGCCTTTTCGATAGTAAATTATTCAAAAAATAATTTTATACTGTCGCAAATTTTAAGTGCGCCAGGGATTGCCTTTTCTATAGTAAATTTTGCAAAAAATAATTTTCTACTGTCGCAAATTTTAATTACGCCAGGAATTGCCTTTTCTATAGTAAATTATTCAAAAAATAATTTTTTACTGTCGCAAATTTTAATTGCGCCAGGGATTGCCTTTTCTATAGTAAATTATTCAAAAAATAATTTTCTACTGTCGCAAATTTTAATTGCGCCAGGGATTGCCTTTTCTATAGTAAATTACTCAAAAAATAATTTTTTACTGTCGCAAATTTTAATTGCGCCAGGGATTGCCTTTTCTATAGTAAATTATTCAAAAAATAATTTTTTACTGTCGCAAATTTTAAATATCCCAGGGATTGCCTTTCTATAGTAAATTATTCAAAAAATAATTTTCAACTGTCGCAAATTTTAATTACGCCAGAGATTGCCATTTCTATAGTAAATTTCTCACAAATTAATTTCTTACTGTCGCAAATTTTAAATACGCCAGGGATTGCCTTTTCTATAGTAAATTATTCAAAAAATATTTTTTTACTGTCGCAAATTTTAAATACGCCAGGGATTGCCTTTTCTATAGTAAATTATTCAAAAAATAATTTTCTACTGTCGCAAATTTTAATTGCGCCAGGGATTGCCTTTTCTATAGTAAATTATTCAAAAAATAATTTTCTACTGTCGCAAATTTCAAATCCGCCAGGGATTGCCTTTTCTATAGTAAATTATTCAAAAAATAATTTTATACTGTCGCAAATTTTAAGTGCGCCAGGAATTGCCTTTTCTATAGTAAATTTTCCAAAAAATAATTTTTTACTGTCGCAAATTTTAATTACGCCAGGGATTGCCTTTTCTATAGTAAATTATTCAAAAAATAATTTTATACTGTCGCAAATTTCAAATCCGCCAGGGATTGCCTTTTCTATAGTAAGTTATTCAAAAAATATTTTTATACTGTCGCAAATTTTAATTGCGCCAGGAATTGCCTTTTCTATAGTAAATTATTCAAAAAATAATTTTATACTGTCGCAAATTTTAATTGCGCCAGGGATTGCGTTTTCTATAGTAAATTATTCAAAAAATAATTTTTTACTGTCGCAAATTTTAAATACGCCAGGGATTGCCTTTTCTATAGTAAATTTTGCAAAAAAATAATTTTTTACCATCGCAAGTTTTAATTGCGCCAGGGATTGCCTTTTCTATAGTAAATTATTCAAAAAATACTTTTCAACTGTCGAAAATTTTAATTGCGCCAAGGATTGCCTTTTCTATAGTAAATTATTCAAAAAATAATTTTCTACTGTCGCAAATTTCAAATCCGCCAGGGATTGCCTTTTCTATAGTAAATTATTCAAAAAATAATTTTATACTGTCGCAAATTTTAATTGCGCCAGGAATTGCCTTTTCTATAGTAAATTATTCAAAAAATAATTTTCAACTGTCCCAAATTTTAATTGCGCCAGGGATTGCCTTTTCTATAGTAAATTATTCAAAAAATAATTTTCAACTGTCGCAAATTGTAATTGCGCCAGGGATTGCCTTTTCTATAGTAAATTATTCAAAAAATAATTTTCTACTGTCGCAAATTTCAAATCCGCCAGGGATTGCCTTTTCTATAGTAAATTATTCAAAAAATAATTTTATACTGTCGCAAATTTTAATTGCGCCAGGGATTGCCTTTTCTATAGTAAATTATTCAAAAAATAATTTTCAACTGTCGCAAATTTTAATTGCGCCAGGGATTGCCTTTTTGTATAGTAAATTATTCAAAAAATAATTTTATACTGTCGCAAATTTTAAGTGCGCCAGGAATTGCCTTTTCTATAGTAAATTTTCCAAAAAATAATTTTCTACTGTCGCAAATTTTAATTATGCCAGGGATTGCCTTTTCTATAGTAAATTATTCAAAAAATAATTTTCAACTGTCGCAAATTTTAAATACGCCAGGGATTGCCTTTTCTATAGTAAATTATTCAAAAAATAATTTTATACTGTCGCAAATTTTAATTACGCCAGGGATTGCCTTTTCTATAGTAAATTATTCAAAAAATAATTTTTTACTATCGCAAGTTTTAATTACGCCAGGGATTGCCTTTTCTATAGTAAATTATTCAAAAAATAATTTTCAACTGTCGCAAATTTTAATTGCGCCAAGGATTGCCTTTTATATAGTAAATTATTCAAAAAATAATTTTATACTGTCGCAAATTTTAATTGCGCCAAGGATTGCGTTTTCTATAGTAAATTATTCAAAAAATAATTTTTTACTGTCGTAAATTTTAAATACTCCAGGGATTGCCTTTTCTATAGTAAATTTTGCAAAAAAATAATTTTTTATTATCGCAAGTTTTAATTGCGCCAGGGATTGCCTTTTCTATAGTAAATTATTCAAAAAATAATTTTCAACTGTCGAAAATTTTAATTGCGCCAAGGATTGCCTTTTATATAGTAAATTATTCAAAAAATAATTTTATACTGTCGCAAATTTTAATTGCGCCAGGGATTGCCTTTTCTATAGTAAATTATTCAAAAAATAATTTTCAACTGTCGCAAATTTTAATTACGCCAGGGATTGCCTTTTCTATAGTAAATTATTCAAAAAATAATTTTTTACTGTCGCAAATTTTAAGTGCGCCAGGGCTTGCCTTTCTATAGTAAATTATTCAAAAAATTATTTTTTACTGTCGCAAATTTTAAATACGGCAGGGATTGCCTTTTCTATAGTAAATTATTCAAAAAATAATTTTCAACTGTCGCAAATTTTAATTACGCCAGGGATTGCCTTTTCTATAGTAAATTTCTCACAAATTAATTTCTTACTGTCGCAAATTTTAAATACGCCAGGGATTGCCTTTTCTATAGTAAATTATTCAAAAAATAATTTTTTACTGTTGCAAATTTTAAATACGGCAGGGATTGCCTTTTCTATAGTAAATTATTCAAAAAATAATTTTCTACTGTCGCAAATTTTAATTACGCCAGAGATTGCCTTTTCTATAGTAAATTATTCAAAAAATAATTTTCAACTGTCGCAAATTTTAATTACGCCAGGGATTGCCTTTTCTATAGTAAATTATTCAAAAAATAATTTTCTACTGTCGCAAATTTTAATTACGCCAGGGATTGCCTTTTCTATAGTAAATTATTCAAAAAATAATTTTTTACTGTCGCAAATTTTAATTACGCCAGGGATTGCCTTTTCTATAGTAAATTATTCAAAAAATAATTTTATACTGTCGCAAATTTTAAGTGCGCCAGGGATTGCCTTTTCTATAGTAAATTTTGCAAAAAATAATTTTCTACTGTCGCAAATTTTAATTGCGCCAGGGATTGCCTTTTCTATAGTAAATTATTCAAAAAATAATTTTATACTGTCGCAAATTTTAAGTGCGCCAGGGATTGCCTTTTCTATAGTAAATTTTGCAAAAAATAATTTTCTACTGTCGCAAATTTTAATTACGCCAGGGATTGCCTTTTCTATAGTAAATTATTCAAAAAATAATTTTTTACTGTCGCAAATTTTAATTGCGCCAGGGATTGCCTTTTCTATAGTAAATTATTCAAAAAATAATTTTCTACTGTCGCAAATTTTAATTGCGCCAGGGATTGCCTTTTCTATAGTAAATTATTCAAAAAATAATTTTTTACTGTCGCAAATTTTAATTGCGCCAGGGATTGCCTTTTCTATAGTAAATTATTCAAAAAATAATTTTTTACTGTCGCAAATTTTAAATATCCCAGGGATTGCCTTTTCCATAGTAAATTATTCAAAAAATAATTTTCAACTGTCGCAAATTTTAATTACGCCAGGGATTGCCTTTTCTATAGTAAATTTCTCACAAATTAATTTCTTACTGTCGCAAATTTTAAATACGCCAGGGATTGCCTTTTCTATAGTAAATTATTCAAAAAATAATTTTTTACTGTCGCAAATTTTAAATACGCCAGGGATTGCCTTTTCTATAGTAAATTATTCAAAAAATAATTTTCTACTGTCGCAAATTTTAATTACGCCAGGGATTGCCTTTTCTATAGTAAATTATTCAAAAAATAATTTTCAACTGACGCAAATTTTAATTACGCCAGGGATTGCCTTTTCTATAGTAAATTATTCAAAAAATAATTTTCTACTTTCGCAAATTTCAAATCCGCCAGGGATTGCCTTTTCTATAGTAAATTATTCAAAAAATAATTTTATACTGTCGCAAATTTTAATTGCGCCAGGGATTGCCTTTTCTATAGTAAATTATTCAAAAAATAATTTTCAACTGTCGCAAATTGTAATTGCGCCAGGGATTGTCTTTTCTATAGTAAATTATTCAAAAAATAATTTTCTACTGTCGCAAATTTCAAATCCGCCAGGGATTGCCTTTTCTATAGTAAATTATTCAAAAAATAATTTTCAACTGTCGCAAATTTTAATTGCGCCAGGGATTGCCTTTTGTATAGTAAATTATTCAAAAAATAATTTTATACTGTCGCAAATTTTAATTACGCCAGGGATTGCCTTTTCTATAGTAAATTATTCAAAAAATAATTTTTTACTGTCGCAAATTTGAATTACGCCGGGGATTGCCTTTTCTATAGTAAATTATTCAAAAAATAATTTTATACTGTCGCAAATTTTAAGTGCGCCAGGGATTGCCTTTTCTATAGTAAATTTTGCAAAAAATAATTTTCTACTGCCGCAAATTTTAATTGCGCCAGGGATTGCCTTCTCGATAGTAAATTATACAAAAAATAATTTTATACTGTCGCAAATTTTAAGTGCGCCAGGGATTGCCTTTTCTATAGTAAATTTTGCAAAAAATAATTTTCTACTGTCGCAAATTTTAATTACGCCAGGGATTGCCTTTTCTATAGTAAATTATTCAAAAAATAATTTTTTACTGTCGCAAATTTTAATTGCGCCAGGGATTGCCTTTTCTATAGTAAATTATTCAAAAAATAATTTTCTACTGTCGCAAATTTTAATTGCGCCAGGGATTGCCTTTTCTATAGTAAATTATTCAAAAATAATTTTTTACTGTCGCAAATTTTAATTGCGCCAGGGATTGCCTTTTCTATAGTAAATTATTCAAAAAATAATTTTTTACTGTCGCAAATTTTAAATATCCCAGGAATTGCCTTTTCTATAGTAAATTATTCAAAAATAATTTTCAACTGTCGCAAATTGTAATTGCGCCAGGGATTGCCTTTTCTATAGTAAATTATTCAAAAAATAATTATCTACTGTCGCAAATTACAAATCCGCCAGGGATTGCCTTTTCTATAGTAAATTATTCAAAAAATAATTTTCAACTGTCGCAAATTTTAATTGCGCCAGGGATTGCCTTTTGTATAGTAAATTATTCAAAAAAATAATTTTATACTGTCGCAAATTTTAATTACGCCAGGGATTGCCTTTTCTATAGTAAATTATTCAAAAAATAATTTTTTACTGTCGCAAATTTTAATTACGCCAGGGATTGCCTTTTCTATAGTAAATTATTCAAAAAATAATTTTATACTGTCGCAAATTTTAAGTGCACCAGGGATTGCCTTTTCTATAGTAAATTTTGCAAAAAATAATTTTCTACTGCCGCAAATTTTAATTGCGCCAGGGATTGCCTTTTCGATAGTAAATTATTCAAAAAATAATTTTATACTGTCGCAAATTTTAAGTGCGCCAGGGATTGCCTTTTCTATAGTAAATTTTGCAAAAAATAATTTTCTACTGTCGCAAATTTTAATTACGCCAGGAATTGCCTTTTCTATAGTAAATTATTCAAAAAATAATTTTTTACTGTCGCAAATTTTAATTGCGCCAGGGATTGCCTTTTCTATAGTAAATTATTCAAAAAATAATTTTCTACTGCCGCAAATTTTAATTGCGCCAGGGATTGCCTTTTCTATAGTAAATTATTCAAAAAATAATTTTTTACTGTCGCAAATTTTAATTGCGCCAGGGATTGCCTTTTCTATAGTAAATTATTCAAAAAATAATTTTTTACTGTCGCAAATTTTAAATATCCCAGGATTGCCTTTTCTATAGTAAATTATTCAAAAAATAATTTTCAACTGTCGCAAATTTTAATTACGCCAGAGATTGCCATTTCTATAGTAAATTTCTCACAAATTAATTTCTTACTGTCGCAAATTTTAAATACGCCAGGGATTGCCTTTTCTATAGTAAATTATTCAAAAAATATTTTTTTACTGTCGCAAATTTTAAATACGCCAGGGATTGCCTTTTCTATAGTAAATTATTCAAAAAATAATTTTCTACTGTCGCAAATTTTAATTGCGCCAGGGATTGCCTTTTCTATAGTAAATTATTCAAAAAATAATTTTCAACTGTCGCAAATTGTAACTGCGCCCAGGGATTGCCTTTTCTATAGTAAATTATTCAAAAAATAATTTTCTACTGTCGCAAATTTCAAATCCGCCAGGGATTGCCTTTTCTATAGTAAATTATTCAAAAAATAATTTTATACTGTCGCAAATTTTAGTTGCGCCAGGGATTGCCTTTTCTATAGTAAATTATTCAAAAAATAATTTTCAACTGTCGCAAATTTTAATTGCGCCAGGGATTGCCTTTTGTATAGCAAATTATTCAAAAAATAATTTTATACTGTCGCAAATTTTAAGTGCGCCAGGAAATGCCTTTTCTATAGTAAATTTTGCAAAAAATAATTTTCTACTGTCGCAAATTTTAATTACGCCAGGGATTGCCTTTTGTATAGTAAATTATTCAAAAAATAATTTTATACTGTCGCAAATTTCAAGTGCGCCAGGAATTGCCTTTTCTATAGTAAATTTTGCAAAAAATAATTTTCTACTGTCGCAAATTTTAAATACGGCAGGGATTGCCTTTTCTATAGTAAATTATTCAAAAAATAATTTTCTACTGTCGCAAATTTTAATTACGCCAGAGATTGCCTTTTCTATAGTAAATTATTCAAAAAATAATTTTCAACTGTCGCAAATTTTAATTACGCCAGGGATTGCCTTTTCTATAGTAAATTATTCAAAAAATAATTTTCTACTGTCGCAAATTTTAATTACTCCAGGGATTGCCTTTTCTATAGTAAATTATTCAAAAAATAATTTTTTACTGTCGCAAGTTTTAATTACGCCAGGGATTGCCTTTTCTATAGTAAATTATTCAAAAAATAATTTTATACTGTCGCAAATTTTAAGTGCGCCAGCGATTGCCTTTTCTATAGTAAATTTTGCAAAAAATAATTTTCTACTGTCGCAAATTTTAATTGCGCCAGGGATTGCTTTTTCTATAGTAAATTATTCAAAAAATAATTTTATATTGTCGCAAATTTTAAGTGCGCCAGGGATTGCCTTTTCTATAGTAAATTTTGCAAAAAATAATTTTCTACTGTCGCAAATTTTAATTACGCCAGGGATTGCCTTTTCTATAGTAAATTATTCAAAAAATAATTTTTTACTGTCGCAAATTTTAATTGCGCCAGGGATTGCCTTTTCTATAGTAAATTAATCAAAAAATAATTTTCAACTGTCGCAAATTTTAATTACGCCAGGGATTGCCTTTTCTATAGTAAATTTCTCACAAATTAATTTCTTACTGTCGCAAATTTTAAATACGCCAGGGATTGCCTTTTCTATAGTAAATTATTCAAAAAATATTTTTTTACTGTCGCAAATTTTAAATACGCCAGGGATTGCCTTTTCTATAGTAAATTATTCAAAAAATAATTTTCTACTGTCGCAAATTTTAATTACGCCAGAGATTGCCTTTTCTATAGTAAATTATTCAAAAAATAATTTTCAACTGTCGCAAATTTTAATTACGCCAGGGATTGCCTTTTCTATAGTAAATTATTCAAAAAATAATTTTCAACTGTCGCAAATTTTAATTACGCCAGGGATTGCCTTTTCTATAGTAAATTATTCAAAACATAATTTTTTACTGTCGCAAATTTTAATTGCGCCAGGGATTGCCTTTTATATAGTAAATTATTCAAAAAATAATTTTCAACTGTCGCAAATTGTAATTGCGCCAGGGATTGCCTTTACTATAGTAAATTATTCAAAAAATAATTTTCTACTGTCGCAAATTTCAAATCCGCCAGGGATTGCCTTTTCTATAGTAAATTATTCAAAAAATAATTTTATACTGTCGCAAATTTTAATTGCGCCAGGGATTGCCTTTTCTATAGTAAATTATTCAAAAAATAATTTTCAACTCTCGCAAATTGTAATTGCGCCAGGGATTGCCTTTTCTATAGTAAATTATTCAAAAAATAATTTTCTACTGTCGCAAATTTCAAATCCGCCAGGGATTGCCTTTTCTATAGTAAATTATTCAAAAAATAATTTTATACTGTCGCAAATTTTAATTGCGCCAGGGATTGCCTTTTCTATAGTAAATTATTCAAAAAATAATTTTCTACTGTCGCAAATTTTAAGTGCGCCAGGAATTGCCTTTTCTATAGTAAATTTTGCAAAAAATAATTTTCTACTGTCGCAAATTTTAATTACGCCAGGGATTGCCTTTTCTATAGTAAATTATTCAAAAAATAATTTTCAACTGTCGCAAATTTTAAATACGCCAGGGATTGCCTTTTCTATAGTAAATTATTCAAAAAATAATTTTATACTGTCGCAAATTTTAATTACGCCAGGGATTGCCTTTTCTATAGTAAATTATTCAAAAAATAATTTTTACTATCGCAAGTTTTAATTACGCCAGGGATTGCCTTTTCTATAGTAAATTATTCAAAAAATAATTTTTACTATCGCAAGTTTTAATTACGCCAGGGTTGCCTTTTCTATAGTAAATTATTCAAAAAATAATTTTCAACTGTCGCAAATTTTAATTACGCCAGGGATTGCCTATTCTATCGTAAATTATTCAAAAAATAATTTTTTACTGTCACAAATTTTAAGTGCGCCAGGGATTGCCTTTTCTATAGTAAATTATTCAAAAAATAATTTTTTACTGTCGCAAATTTCAATTGCGCCAGGGATTGCCTTTTCTATAGTAAATTATTCAAAAAATAATTTTTTACTGTCGCAAATTTTAATTGCGCCAGGGATTGCCTTTTCTATAGTAAATTATTCAAAAAATAATTTTCAACTGTCGCAAATTTTAATTACGCCAGGGATTGCCTTTTCTATAGTAAATTATTCAAAAAATAATTTTTTACTGTCGCAAATTTTAATTACGCCAGGGATTGCCTTTTCTTTAGTAAATTATTCAAAAAATAATTTTATATTGTCGCAAATTTTAAGTGCGCCAGGGATTGCCTTTTCTATAGTAAATTTTGCAAAAAATAATTTTCTACTGTCGCAAATTTTAATTGCGCCAGGGATTGCCTTTTATATAGTAAATTAGTCAAAAAATAATTTTATACTGTCGCAAATTTTAAGTGCGCCAGGAATTGCGTTTTCTATAGTAAATTTTGCAAAAAATAATTTTCTACTGTCGCAAATTTTAATTACGCCAGGGATTGCCTTTTCTATAGTAAATTATTCAAAAGATAATTTTTTTTTGTCGCAAATTTTAATTGCGCCAGGGATTGCCTTTTCTATAGTAAATTATTCAAAAAATAATTTTCTACTGTCGCAAATTTTAATTGCGCCAGAGATTGCCTTTTCTATAGTAAATTATTCAAAAAATAATTTTTTACTGTCGCAAATTTTAATTGCGCCAGGGATTGCCTTTTCTATAGTAAATTATTCAAAAAATAATTTTTTACTGTCGGAAATTTTAAATATCCCAGGGATTGCCTTTTCTATAGTAAATTATTCAAAAAATAATTTTCAACTGTCGCAAATTTTAATTACGCCAGGGATTGCCTTTTCTATAGTAAATTATTCAAAAAATAATTTTTTACTGTCGCAAATTTTAAATACGCCAGGGATTGCCTTTTCTATAGTAAATTATTCAAAAAGTAATTTTCTACTGTCGCAAATTTTAATTGCGCCAGGGATTGCCTTTTCTATAGTAAATTATTCAAAAAATAATTTTCAACTGTCGCAAATTATTCAAAAAATAATTTTCAACTGTCGCAAATTTTAATTACGCCAGGGATTGCCTTTTCTATAGTAAATTATTCAAAAAATAATTTTCAACGGTCGCAAATTTTAATTACGCCAGGGATTGCCTTTTCTATAGTAAATTATTCAAAAAATAATTTTTTACTGTCGCAAATTTTAATTACGCCAGGGATTGCCTTTTCTTTAGTAAATTATTCAAAAAATAATTTTATATTATCGCAAATTTTAAGTGCGCCAGGGATTGCCTTTTCTATAGTAAATTTTGCAAAAAATAATTTTCTACTGTCGCAAATTTTAATTGCGCCAGGGATTGCCTTTTCTATAGTAAATTAGTCAAAAAATAATTTTATACTGTCGCAAATTTTAAGTGCGCCAGGAATTGCCTTTTCTATAGTAAATTTTGCAAAAAAAAATTTTCTACTGTCGCAAATTTTAATTACGCCAGGGATTGCCTTTTCTATAGTAAATTATTCAAAAAATAATTTTTTACTGTCGCAAATTTTAATTGCGCCAGGGATTGCCTTTTCTATAGTAAATTATTCAAAAAATAATTTTCTACTGTCGCAAATTTTAATTGCGCCAGGGATTGCCTTTTCTATAGTAAATTATTCAAAAAATAATTTTTTACTGTCGCAAATTTTAATTGCGCCAGGGATTGCCTTTTCTATAGTATTCAAAAAATAATTTTTTACTGTCGCAAATTTTAAATATCCCAGGGATTGCCTTTTCTATAGTAAATTATTCAAAAAATAATTTTTTACTGTCGCAAATTTTAAATATCCCAGGGATTGCCTTTTCTATAGTAAATTATTCAAAAAATAATTTTCAACTGTCGGAAATTTTAATTACGCCAGGGATTGCCTTTTCTATAGTAAATTATTCAAAAACTAATTTTTTACTGTCGCAAATTTAAAATACGCCAGGGATTGCCTTTTCTATAGTAAATTATTCAAAAAGTAATTTTCTACTGTCGCAAATTTTAATTACGCCAGGGATTGAATTTTCTATAGTAAATTATTCAAAAAATAATTTTCAACTGTCGCAAATTTTAATTACGCCAGGGATTGCCTTTTCTTTAGTAAATTATTCAAAAAATAATTTTATAATGTCGCAAATTTTAAGTGCGCCAGGGATTGCCTTTTCTATAGTAAATTTTGCAAAAAATAATTTTCTACTGTCGCAAATTTTAATTGCGCCAGGGATTGCCTTTCCTATAGTAAATTATTCAAAAAATAATTTTATACTGTCGCAAATTTTAAGTGCGCCAGGGATTGCCTTTTCTATAGTAAATTTTGCAAAAAATAATTTTCTACTGTCGCAAATTTTAATTACGCCAGGGATTGCCTTTTCTATAGTAAATTATTCAAAAAATAATTTTTTACTGTCGCAAATTTTAATTGCGCCAGGGATTGCCTTTTCTATAGTAAATTATTCAAAAAATAATTTTTTACTGTCGCAAATTTTAAATATCCCAGGGATTGCCTTTTCTATAGTAAATTATTCAAAAAATAATTTTCAACTGTCGCAAATTTTAATTACGCCAGAGATTGCCATTTCTATAGTAAATTTCTCACAAATTAATTTCTTACTGTCGCAAATTTTAAATACGCCAGGGATTGCCTTTTCTATAGTAAATTATTCAAAAAATATTTTTTTACTGTCGCAAATTTTAAATACGCCAGGGATTGCCCTTTTTTGTAAATTATTCAAAAAATAATTTTCTACTGTCGCAAATTTTAATTGCGCCAGGGATTGCCTTTTCTATAGTAAATTATTCAAAAAATAATTTTCAACTGTCGCAAATTGTAATTGCGCCAGGGATTGCCTTTTCTATAGTAAATTATTCAAAAAATAATTTTCTACTGTCGCAAATTTCAAATCCGCCAGGGATTGCCTTTTCTATAGTAAATTATTCAAAAAATAATTTTATACTGTCGCAAATTTTAATTGCGCCAGGGATTGCCTTTTCTATAGTAAATTATTCAAAAAATAATTTTCAACTGTCGCAAATTTTAATTGCGCCAGGGATTGCCTTTTGTATAGTAAATTATTCAAAAAATAATTTTATACTGTCGCAAATTTTAAGTGCGCCAGGAATTGCCTTTTCTATAGTAAATTTTGCAAAAAATAATTTTCTACTGTCGCAAATTTTAATTACGCCAGGAATTGCCTTTTGTATAGTAAATTATTCAAAAAATAATTTTATACTGTCGCAAATTTTAAGTGCGCCAGGAATTGCCTTTTCTATAGTAAATTTTGCAAAAAATAATTTTCTACTGTCGCAAATTTTAAATACGGCAGGGATTGCCTTTTCTATAGTAAATTATTCAAAAAATAATTTTCTACTGTCGCAAATTTTAATTACGCCAGAGATTGCCTTTTCTATAGTAAATTATTCAAAAAATAATTTTCAACTGTCGCAAATTTTAATTACGCCAGGGATTGCCTTTTCTATAGTAAATTATTCAAAAAATAATTTTCTACTGTCGCAAATTTTAATTACGCCAGGGATTGCCTTTTCTATAGTAAATTATTCAAAAAATAATTTTTTACTGTCGCAAATTTTAATTACGCCAGGGATTGCCTTTTCTATAGTAAATTATTCAAAAAATAATTTTATACTGTCGCAAATTTTAAGTGCGCCAGGGATTGCCTTTTCTATAGTAAATTTTGCAAAAACTAATTTTCTACTGTCGCAAATTTTAATTGCGCCTGGAATTGCCTTTTCTATAGTAAATTATTCAAAAAATAATTTTATACTGTCGCAAATTTTAAGTGCGCCAGGGATTGCCTTTTCTATAGTAAATTTTGCAAAAAATAATTTTCTACTGTCGCAAATTTTAATTACGCCAGGGATTGCCTTTCCTATAGTAAAGTATTCAAAAAATAATTTTTTACTGTCGCAAATTTTAATTGCGCCAGGGATTGCCTTTTCTATAGTAAATTATTCAAAAAATAATTTTCTACTGTCGAAAATTTTAATTGCGCCAGGGATTGCCTTTTCTATAGTAAATTATTCAAAAAATAATTTTTTACTGTCGCAAATTTTAATTGCGCCAGGGATTGCCTTTTCTATAGTAAATTATTCAAAAAATAATTTTCAACTGTCGCAAATTTTAAATACGCCAGGGATTGCCTTTTCTATAGTAAATTATTCAAAAAATAATTTTCTACTGTCGCAAATTTTAATTACGCCAGGGATTGCCTTTTCTATAGTAAATTATTCAAAAAATAATTTTCAACTGTCGCAAATTTTAATTACGCCAGGGATTGCCTTTTCTATAGTAAATTATTCAAAAAATAATTTTCAACTGTCGCAAATTTTAATTACGCCAGGGATTGCCTTTTCTATAGTAAATTATTCAAAACATAATTTTTTACTGTCGCAAATTTTAATTGCGCCAGGGATTGCCTTTTATATAGTAAATTATTCAAAAAATAATTTTCAACTGTCGCAAATTGTAATTGCGCCAGGGATTGTCTTTACTATAGTAAATTATTCAAAAAATAATTTTCTACTGTCGCAAATTTCAAATCCGCCAGGGATTGCCTTTTCTATAGTAAATTTCTCACAAATTAATTTCTTACTGTCGCAAAGTTTAAATACGACATGGATTGCCTTTTCTATAGTAAATTATTCAAAAAATAATTTTCAACTGTCGCAAATTTTAATTACGCCAGGGATTGCCTTTTCTATAGTAAATTTCTCACAAATTAATTTCTTACTGTCGCAAATTTTAAATACGCCAGGGATTGCCTTTTCTATAGTAAATTATTCGAAAAATAATTTTCTACTGTCGCAAATTTTAATTGCGCCAGGGATTGCCTTTTCTATAGTAAAATATTCAAAAAATAATTTTCAACTGTCGCAAATTTTAATTACGCCAGGGATTGCCTTTTCTATAGTAAATTTCTCACAAATTAATTTCTTACTGTCGCAAATTTTAAATACGCCAGGGATTGCCTTTTCTATAGTAAATTATTCAAAAAATATTTTTTTACTGTCGCAAATTTTAAATACGCCAGGGATTGCCTTTTCTATAGTAAATTATTCAAAAAATAATTTTCTACTGTCGCAAATTTTAATTACGCCAGGGATTGCCTTTTCTATAGTAAATTATTCAAAAAATAATTTTCAACTGTCGCAAATTTTAATTACGCCAGGGATTGCCTTTTCTATAGTAAATTATTCAAAAAATAATTTTCAACTGTCGCAAATTTTAATTACGCCAGGGATTGCCTTTTCTATAGTAAATTATTCAAAACATAATTTTTTACTGTCGCAAATTTTAATTGCGCCAGGGATTGCCTTTTATATAGTAAATTATTCAAAAAATAATTTTCAACTGTCGCAAATTGTAATTGCGCCAGGGATTGTCTTTACTATAGTAAATTATTCAAAAAATAATTTTCTACTGTCGCAAATTTCAAATCCGCCAGGGATTGCCTTTTCTATAGTAAATTATTCAAAAAATAATTTTATACTGTCGCAAATTTTAATTGCGCCAGGGATTGCCTTTTCTATAGTAAATTATTCAAAAAATAATTTACAACTCTCGCAAATTGTAATTGCGCCAGGGATTGCCTTTTCTATAGTAAATTATTCAAAAAATAATTTTCTACTGTCGCAAATTTCAAATCCGCCAGGGATTGCCTTTTCTATAGTAAATTATTCAAAAAATAATTTTATACTGTCGCAAATTTTAATTGCGCCAGGGATTGCCTTTTCTATAGTAAATTATTCAAAAAATAATTTTCAACTGTCGCAAATTTTAATTGCGCCAGGGATTGCCTTTTGTATAGTAAATTATTCAAAAAATAATTTTATACTGTCGCAAATTTTAAGTGCGCCAGGAATTGCCTTTTCTATAGTAAATTTTGCAAAAAATAATTTTCTACTGTCACAAATTTTAATTACGCCAGGGATTGCCTTTTGTATAGTAAATTATTCAAAAAATAATTTTCAACTGTCGCAAATTTGAAATACGCCAGGGATTGCCTTTTCTATAGTAAATTATTCAAAAAATAATTTTATACTGTCGCAAATTTTAATTACGCCAGGGATTGCCTTTTCTATAGTAAATTATTCAAAAAATAATTTTTACTATCGCAAGTTTTAATTACGCCAGGGATTGCCTTTTCTATAGTAAATTATTCAAAAAATAATTTTCAACTGTCGCAAATTTTAATTACGCCAGGGATTGCCTTTTCTATAGTAAATTATTCAAAAAATAATTTTTTACTCTCACAAATTTTAAGTGCGCCAGGGATTGCCTTTTCTATAGTAAATTATTCAAAAAATAATTTTTTACTGTCGCAAATTTTAATTGCGCCAGGGATTGCCTTTTCTATAGTAAATTATTCAAAAAATAATTTTTTACTGTCGCAAATTTTAATTGCGCCAGGGATTGCCTTTTATATAGTAAATTATTCAAAAAATAATTTTTTACTGTCGCAAGTTTTAAGTGCGCCAGGGATTGCTTTTTCTATAGTAAATTTTGCAAAAAATAATTTTCTACTGTCGCAAATTTTAATTGCGCCAGGGATTGCCTTTTCTATATTAAATTATTCAAAAAATAATTTTCAACTGTCGCAAATTTTAATTACGCCAGGGATTACCTTTTCTATAGTAAATTTCTCACAAATTAATTTCTTACTGTCGCAAATTTTAAATACGACATGGATTGCCTTTTCTATAGTAAATTATTCAAAAAATATTTTTTTACTGTCGCAAATTTTAAATACGGCAGGAATTGCCTTTTCTATAGTAAATTATTCAAAAAATAATTTTCAACTGTCGCAAATTTTAATTACGCCAGGGATTGCCTTTTCTATAGTAAATTATTCAAAAAATAATTTTTTACTGTCGCAAATTTTAATTACGCCAGGGATTGCCTTTTCTTTAGTAAATTATTCAAAAAATAATTTTATACTGTCGCAAATTTTAAGTGCGCCAGGGATTGCCTTTTCTATAGTAAATTTTGCAAAAAATAATTTTCTACTGTCGCAAATTTTAATTGCGCCAGGGATTGCCTTTTCTATAGTAAATTATTCAAAAAATAATTTTATACTGTCGCAAATTTTAAGTGCGCCAGGGATTGCCTTTTCTATAGTAAATTTTGCAAAAAATAATTTTCTACTGTCGCAAATTTTAATTACGCCAGGGATTGCCTTTTCTATAGTAAATTATTCAAAAAATTATTTTTTACTGTCGCAAATTTTAATTGCGCCAGGGATTGCCTTTTCTATAGTAAATTATTCAAAAAATAATTTTTTACTGTCGTAAATTTTAATTGCGCCAGGGATTGCCTTTTCTATAGTAAATTATTCAAAAAATAATTTTTTACTGTCGCAAATTATAAATATCCCAGGGATTGCCTTTTCTATAGTAAATTATTCAAAAAATAATTTTCAACTGTCGCAAATTTTAATTACGCCAGGGATTGCCTTTTCTATAGTAAATTATTCAAAAAATAATTTTTTACTGTCGCAAATTTTAAATACGCCAGGGATTGCCTTTTCTATAGTAAATTATTCAAAAAGTAATTTTCTACTGTCGCAAATTTTAATTACGCCAGGGATTGCCTTTTCTATAGTAAATTATTCTAAAAATAATTTTCAACAGTCGCAAATTTTAATTACGCCAGGGATTGCCTTTTCTATAGTAAATTATTCAAAAAATAATTTTCAACTGACGCAAATTTTAATTACGCCAGGGATTGCCTTTTCTATAGTAAATTATTCAAAAAATAATTTTCTACTGTCGCAAATTTTAATTACGCCAGGGATTGCCTTTTCTATAGTAAATTATTCAAAAAATAATTTTCAACTGTCGCAAATTTTAAATATGCCAGGGATTGCCTTTTCTATAGTAAATTATTCAAAAAATAATTTTTTACTGTCGCAAATTTTAAATACGCCAGGGATTGCCTTTTCTGTAGTAAATTATTCAAAAAATAATTTTCTACTGTCGCAAATTTTAAGTGCGCCAGGGATTGCCTTTTCTATAGTAAATTATTCAAAAAATAATTTTAAACTGTCGCAAATTTTAATTACGCCAGGGATTGCCTTTTCTATAGTAAATTATTCAAAAAATAATTTTCAACTGTCGCAAATTTTAATTACGCCAGGGATTGCCTTTTCTATAGTAAATTATCCAAAAAATAATTTTTTACTGTCGCAAATTTTAATTGCGCCAGGGATTGCCTTTTCTATAGTAAATTATTCAAAAAATAATTTTTTACTGTAGCAAATTTTAAGTGCGCCAGGGATTGCCTTTTCTATAGTAAATTATTCAAAAAATAATTTTTTACTGTCGCAAATTTTAATTGCGCCAGGGATTGCCTTTTCTATTGTAAATTATTCAAAAAATAATTTTTACTGTCGCAAATTTTAATTGCGCCAGGGATTGATTGCCTTTTCTATAGTAAACTATTCAAAAAATAATTTTTTACTGTCGCAAATTTTAAATATCCCAGGGATTGCCTTTTCTATAGTAAATTATTCAAAAAATAATTTTTTACTGTCGCAAATTTTAATTGCGCCAGGGATTGCCTTTTCTATAGTAAATTATTCAAAAAATAATTTTTTACTGTCGCAAATTTTAAGTGCGCCAGGGATTGCTTTTTCTATAGTAAATTTTGCAAAAAATAATTTTCTACTGTCGCAACTTTTAATTGCGCCAGGGATTGACTTTTCTATAGTAAATTATTCAAAAAATAATTTTATACTGTCGCAAATTTTAACTGCGCCAGGGATTGCCTTTTCTATAGTAAATTTTGCAAAAAATAATTTTCTACTGTCGCAAATTTTAATTACGCCAGGGATTGCCTTTTCTATAGTAAATTATTCAAAAAATAATTTTTTACTGTCGCAAATTTTAATTGCGCCAGGGATTGCCTTTTCTATAGTAAATTATTCAAAAAATAATTTTCTACTGTCGCAAATTTTAATTGCGCCAGGGATTGACTTTTCTATAGTAAATTATTCAAAAAATAATTTTTTACTGTCGCAAATTTTAATTGCGCCAGGGATTGCCTTTTCTATAGTAAATTATTCAAAAAATAATTTTTTACTGTCGCAAATTTTAAATATCCCAGGGATTGCCTTTTCTATAGTAAATTATTCAAAAAATAATTTTCAACTGTCGCAAATTTTAATTACGCCAGGGATTGCCTTTTCTATAGTAAATTATTCAAAAAAAAATTTTTTACTGTCGCAAATTTTAAATACGCCAGGGATTGCCTTTTCTATAGTAAATTATTCAAAAAGTAATTTTCTACTTTCGCAAATTTTAATTACGCCAGGGATTGCCTTTTCTATAGTAAATTATTCAAAAAATAATTTTGAACTGTCGCAAATTTTAATTACGCCAGGGATTGCCTTCTCTATAGTAAATTATTCAAAAAATAATTTTCAACTGTCGCAAATTTTAATTACGCCAGGGATTGCCTTTTCTATAGTAAATTATTCAAAAAAGAATTTTTTACTGTCGCAAATTTTAATTGCGCCAGGGATTGCCTTTTCTATAGTAAATTATTCAAAAAATAATTTTCTACTGTCGCAAATTTTAATTGCGCCAGGGATTGCCTTTTCTATAGTAAATTATTCAAAAAATAATTTTCTACTGTCGCAAATTTTAAATACGCCAGGGATTGCCTTTTCTATAGTAAATTATTCAAAAAATAATTTTCAACTGTCGCAAATTTTAATTACGCCAGGGATTGCCTTTTCTATAGTAAATTATTCAAAAAATAATTTTCTACTGTCGCAAATTTTAATTACGCCAGGGATTGCCTTTTCTATAGAAAATTATTCAAAAAATAATTTTCAACTGTCGCAAATTTTAAATACGCCAGGGATTGCCTTTTCTATAGTAAATTATTCAAAAAATAATTTTAAACTGTCGCAAATTTTAATTACGCCAGGGATTGCCTTTTCTATAGTAAATTATTCAAAAAATAATTTTCAACTGTCGCAAATTTTAATTACGCCAGGGATTGCCTTTTCTATAGTAAATTATTCAAAAAATAATTTTTACTGTCGCAAATTTTAATTGCGCCAGGGATTGATTGCCTTTTCTATAGTAAATTATTCAAAAAATAATTTTTTACTGTCGCAAATTTTAATTGCGCCAGGGATTGCCTTTTCTATAGTAAATTATTCAAAAAATAATTTTTTACTGTCGCAAATTTTAAATATCCCAGGGATTGCCTTTTCTATAGTAAATTATTCAAAAAATAATTTTCAACTGTCGCAAATTTTAATTACGCCAGGGATTGCCTTTTCTATAGTAAATTATTCAAAAAATAATTTTTACTGTCGCAAATTTTAATTGCGCCAGGGATTGATTGCCTTTTCTATAGTAAATTATTCAAAAAATAATTTTCTACTGTCGCAAATTTTAATTACGCCAGGGATTGCCTTTTCTATAGTAAATTATTCAAAAAATAATTTTCAACTGTCGCAAATTTTAAATATGCCAGGGATTGCCTTTTCTATAGTAAATTATTCAAAAAATAATTTTTTACTGTCGCAAATTTTAAATACGCCAGGGATTGCCTTTTCTGTAGTAAATTATTCAAAAAATAATTTTCTACTGTCGCAAATTTTAAGTGCGCCAGGGATTGCCTTTTCTATAGTAAATTATTCAAAAAATAATTTTAAACTGTCGCAAATTTTAATTACGCCAGGGATTGCCTTTTCTATAGTAAATTATTCAAAAAATAATTTTCAACTGTCGCAAATTTTAATTACGCCAGGGATTGCCTTTTCTATAGTAAATTATCCAAAAAATAATTTTTTACTGTCGCAAATTTTAATTGCGCCAGGGATTGCCTTTTCTATAGTAAATTATTCAAAAAATAATTTTTTACTGTAGCAAATTTTAAGTGCGCCAGGGATTGCCTTTTCTATAGTAAATTATTCAAAAAATAATTTTTTACTGTCGCAAATTTTAATTGCGCCAGGGATTGCCTTTTCTATTGTAAATTATTCAAAAAATAATTTTTACTGTCGCAAATTTTAATTGCGCCAGGGATTGATTGCCTTTTCTATAGTAAACTATTCAAAAAATAATTTTTTACTGTCGCAAATTTTAAATATCCCAGGGATTGCCTTTTCTATAGTAAATTATTCAAAAAATAATTTTTTACTGTCGCAAATTTTAATTGCGCCAGGGATTGCCTTTTCTATAGTAAATTATTCAAAAAATAATTTTTTACTGTCGCAAATTTTAAGTGCGCCAGGGATTGCTTTTTCTATAGTAAATTTTGCAAAAAATAATTTTCTACTGTCGCAACTTTTAATTGCGCCAGGGATTGACTTTTCTATAGTAAATTATTCAAAAAATAATTTTATACTGTCGCAAATTTTAAGTGCGCCAGGGATTGCCTTTTCTATAGTAAATTTTGCAAAAAATAATTTTCTACTGTCGCAAATTTTAATTACGCCAGGGATTGCCTTTTCTATAGTAAATTATTCAAACAATAATTTTTTACTGTCGCAAATTTTAATTGCGCCAGGGATTGCCTTTTCTATAGTAAATTATTCAAAAAATAATTTTCTACTGTCGCAAATTTTAATTGCGCCAGGGATTGACTTTTCTATAGTAAATTATTCAAAAAATAATTTTTTACTGTCGCAAATTTTAATTGCGCCAGGGATTGCCTTTTCTATAGTAAATTATTCAAAAAATAATTTTTTACTGTCGCAAATTTTAAATATCCCAGGGATTGCCTTTTCTATAGTAAATTATTCAAAAAATAATTTTCAACTGTCGCAAATTTTAATTACGCCAGGGATTGCCTTTTCTATAGTAAATTATTCAAAAAAAAATTTTTTACTGTCGCAAATTTTAAATACGCCAGGGATTGCCTTTTCTATAGTAAATTATTCAAAAAGTAATTTTCTACTTTCGCAAATTTTAATTACGCCAGGGATTGCCTTTTCTATAGTAAATTATTCAAAAAATAATTTTGAACTGTCGCAAATTTTAATTACGCCAGGGATTGCCTTCTCTATAGTAAATTATTCAAAAAATAATTTTCAACTGTCGCAAATTTTAATTACGCCAGGGATTGCCTTTTCTATAGTAAATTATTCAAAAAAGAATTTTTTACTGTCGCAAATTTTAATTGCGCCAGGGATTGCCTTTTCTATATTAAATTATTCAAAAAATAATTTTCTACTGTCGCAAATTTTAATTGCGCCAGGGATTGCCTTTTCTATAGTAAATTATTCAAAAAATAATTTTCTACTGTCGCAAATTTTAAATACGCCAGGGATTGCCTTTTCTATAGTAAATTATTCAAAAAATAATTTTCAACTGTCGCAAATTTTAATTACGCCAGGGATTGCCTTTTCTATAGTAAATTATTCAAAAAATAATTTTCTACTGTCGCAAATTTTAATTACGCCAGGGATTGCCTTTTCTATAGTAAATTATTCAAAAAATAATTTTCAACTGTCGCAAATTTTAAATACGCCAGGGAT
Source organism: Dioctria linearis (assembly GCA_963930735.1). Lineage (NCBI taxonomy): Eukaryota > Metazoa > Arthropoda > Insecta > Diptera > Asilidae > Dioctria > Dioctria linearis. Next base: position 113,587 of record CAWVNZ010001798.1, on the reverse strand, counting down.
TGCCTTTTCTATAGTAAATTATTCAAAAAATAATTTTAAACTGTCGCAAATTTTAATTACGCCAGGGATTGCCTTTTCTATAGTAAATTATTCAAAAAATAATTTTCAACTGTCGCAAATTTTAATTACGCCAGGGATTGCCTTTTCTATAGTAAATTATTCAAAAAATAATTTTTACTGTCGCAAATTTTAATTGCGCCAGGGATTGATTGCCTTTTCTATAGTAAATTATTCAAAAAATAATTTTTTACTGTCGCAAATTTTAAATATCCCAGGGATTGCCTTTTCTATAGTAAATTATTCAAAAAATAATTTTCTACTGTCGCAAATTTTAATTACGCCAGAGATTGCCTTTTCTATAGTAAATTATTCAAAAAATAATTTTCAACTGTCGCAAATTTTAATTACGCCAGGGATTGCCTTTTCTATAGTAAATTATTCAAAAAATAATTTTCAACTGTCGCAAATTTTAATTACGCCAGGGATTGCCTTTTCTATAGTAAATTATTCAAAAAATAATTTTTTACTGTCGCAAATTTTAATTACGCCAGGGATTGCCTTTTCTATAGTAAATTATTCAAAAAATAATTTTATACTGTCGCAAATTTTAAGTGCGCCAGGGATTGCCTTTTCTATAGTAAATTTTGCAAAAAATAATTTTCTACTGTCGCAAATTTTAATTGCGCCAGGGATTGCCTTTTCTATAGTAAATTATTCAAAAAATAATTTTATACTGTCGCAAATTTTAAGTGCGCCAGGGATTGCCTTTTCTATAGTACATTATTCAAAAAATAATTTTTTACTGTCGCAAATTTTAAATATCCCAGGGATTGCCTTTCCTATAGTAAATTATTCAAAAAATAATTTTCAACTGTCGCAAATTTTAATTACGCCAGGGATTGCCTTTTCTATAGTAAATTATTCAAAAAAAAATTTTTTACTGTCGCAAATTTTAAATACGCCAGGGATTGCCTTTTCTATAGTAAATTATTCAAAAAGTAATTTTCTACTTTCGCAAATTTTAATTACGCCAGGGATTGCCTTTTCTATAGTAAATTATTCAAAAAATAATTTTGAACTGTCGCAAATTTTAATTACGCCAGGGATTGCCTTCTCTATAGTAAATTTTTCAAAAAATAATTTTCAACTGTCGCAAATTTTAATTACGCCAGGGATTGCCTTTTCTATAGTAAATTATTCAAAAAAGAATTTTTTACTCTCGCAAATTTTAATTGCGCCAGGGATTGCCTTTTCTATAGTAAATTATTCAAAAAATAATTTTCTACTGTCGCAAATTTTAATTGCGCCAGGGATTGCCTTTTCTATAGTAAATTATTCAAAAAATAATTTTCTACTGTCGCAAATTTTAAATACGCCAGGGATTGCCTTTTCTATAGTAAATTATTCAAAAAATAATTTTTTACTGTCGCAAATTTTAAATACGCCAGGGATTGCCTTTTCTATAGTAAATTATTCAAAAAATAATTTTCTACTGTCGCAAATTTTAATTACGCCAGGGATTGCCTTTTCTATAGTAAATTATTCAAAAAATAATTTTCAACTGTCGCAAATTTTAAATACGCCAGGGATTGCCTTTTCTATAGTAAATTATTCAAAAAATAATTTTAAACTGTCGCAAATTTTAATTACGCCAGGGATTGCCTTTTCTATAGTAAATTATTCAAAAAATAATTTTCAACTGTCGCAAATTTTAATTACGCCAGGGATTGCCTTTTCTATAGTAAATTATTCAAAAAATAATTTTTTACTGTCGCAAATTTTAATTGCGCCAGGGATTGCCTTTTCTATAGTAAATTATTCAAAAAATAATTTTTTACTGTCGCAAATTTTAAGTGCGCCAGGGATTGCCTTTTCTATAGTAAATTATTCAAAAAATAATTTTTTACTGTCGCAAATTTTAATTGCGCCAGGGATTGCCTTTTCTATAGTAAATTATTCAAAAAATAATTTTTACTGTTGCAAATTTTAATTGCGCCAGGGATTGATTGCCTTTTCTATAGTAAATTATTCAAAAATAATTTTTTACTGTCGCAAATTTTAAATATCCCAGGATTGCCTTTTCTATAGTAAATTATTCAAAAAATAATTTTTTACTGTCGCAAATTTAATTGCGCCAGGGATTGCCTTTTCTATAGTAAATTATTCAAAAAATAATTTTTTACTGTCGCAAATTTTAAGTGCGCCAGGGATTGCTTTTTCTATAGTAAATTTTGCAAAAAATAATTTTCTACTGTCGCAAATTTTAATTGCGCCAGGGATTGACTTTTCTATAGTAAATTACTCAAAAAATAATTTTCAACTGTCGCAAATTTTAATTACGCCAGGGATTGCCTTTTCTATAGTAAGTTTCTCACAAATTAATTTCTTACTGTCGCAAATTTTAAATACGCCAGGGATTGCCTTTTCTATAGTAAATTATTCAAAAAATATTTTTTTACTGGCGCAAATTTTAAATACGGCAGGAATTGCCTTTAATATAGTAAATTATTCAAAAAATAATTTTCTACTGTCGCAAATTTTAATTACGCCAGAGATTGCCTTTTCTATAGTAAATTATTCAAAAAATAATTTTCAACTGTCGCAAATTTTAATTACGCCAGGGATTGCCTTTTCTATAGTAAATTATTCAAAAAATAATTTTCAACTGTCGCAAATTTTAATTACGCCAGGGATTGCCTTTTCTATAGTAAATTATTCAAAAAATAATTTTTTACTGTCGCAAATTTTAATTACGCCAGGGATTGCCTTTTCTATAGTAAATTATTCAAAAAATAATTTTATACTGTCGCAAATTTTAAGTGCGCCAGGGATTGCCTTTTCTATAGTAAATTTTGCAAAAAATAATTTTCTACTGTCGCAAATTTTAATTGCGCCAGGGATTGCCTTTTCTATAGTAAATTATTCAAAAAATAATTTTATACTGTCGCAAATTTTAAGTGCGCCAGGGATTGCCTTTTCTATAGTAAATTTTGCAAAAAATAATTTTCTACTGTCGCAAATTTTAATTACGCCAGGGATTGCCTTTTCTATAATAAATTATTCAAAAAATAATTTTTTACTGTCGCAAATTTTAATTGCGCCAGGGATTGCCTTTTCTATAGTAAATTATTCAAAAAATAATTTTCTACTGTCGCAAATTTTAATTGCGCCAGGGATTGACTTTTCTATAGTAAATTATTCAAAAAATAATTTTTTACTGTCGCAAATTTTAATTGCGCCAGGGATTGCCTTTTCTATAGTAAATTATTCAAAAAATAATTTTTTACTGTCGCAAATTTTAAATATCCCAGGGATTGCCTTTTCTATAGTAAATTATTCAAAAAATAATTTTCAACTGTCGCAAATTTTAATTACGCCAGGGATTGCCTTTTCTATAGTAAATTATTCAAAAAAAAAATTTTTACTGTCGTAAATTTTAAATACGCCAGGGATTGCCTTTTCTATAGTAAATTATTCAAAAAGTAATTTTCTACTGTCGCAAATTTTAATTACGCCAGGGATTGCCTTTTCTATAGTAAATTATTCAAAAAAATAATTTTGAACTGTCGCAAATTTTAATTACGCCAGGGATTGCCTTTTCTATAGTAAATTATTCAAAAAGTAATTTTCTACTGTCGCAAATTTTAATTACGCCAGGGATTGCCTTTTCTATAGTAAATTATTCAAAAAATAATTTTTTACTGTCGCAAATTTTAAATACGCCAGGGATTGCCTTCTCTATAGTAAATTATTCAAAAAATAATTTTCTACTGTCGCAAATTTTAATTACGCCAGGGATTGCCTTTTCTATAGTAATTTATTCAAAAAATAATTTTCAACTGTCGCAAATTTTAAATACGCCAGGGATTGCCTTTTCTATAGTAAATTATTCAAAAAATAATTTTTTACTGTCGCAAATTTTAAATACGCCAGGGATTGCCTTTTCTATAGTAAATTATTCAAAAAATAATTTTCTACTGTCGCAAATTTTAAGTGCGCCAGGGATTGCCTTTTCTATAGTAAATTATTCAAAAAATAATTTTAAACTGTCGCAAATTTTAATTACGCTAGGGATTGCCTTTTCTATAGTAAATTATTCAAAAAATAATTTTCAACTGTCGCAAATTTTAATTACGCCAGGGATTGCCTTTTCTATAGTAAATTATTCAAAAAATAATTTTTTACTGTCGCAAATTTTAATTGCGCCAGGGTTTGCCTTTTCTATAGTAAATTATTCAAAAAATAATTTTTTTCTGTCGCAAATTTTAAGTGCGCCAGGGATTGCCTTTTCTATAGTAAATTATTCAAAAAATAATTTTTTACTGTCGCAAATTTTAATTGCGCCAGGGATTGCCTTTTCTATAGTAAATTATTCAAAAAATAATTTTCTAATGTCGCAAATTTTAATTGCGCCAGGGATTGCCTTTTCTATAGTAAATTATTCAAAAAATAATTTTTACTGTCGCAAATTTTAATTGCGCCAGGGATTGCCTTTTCTATAGTAAATTATTCAAAAAATAATTTTTTACTGTCGCAAATTTTAAATATCCCAGGGATTGCCTTTTCTATAGTAAATTATTCAAAAAATAATTTTCAACTGTCGAAAATTTTAATTACGCCAGGGATTGCCTTTTCTATAGTAAATTTCTCACAAATTAATTTCTTTCTGTCGCAAATTTTAAATACGCCAGGGATTGCCTTTTCTATAGTAAATTATTCAAAAAATAATTTTATACTGTCGCAAATTTTAAGTGCGCCAGGGATTGCCTTTTCTATAGTAAATTTTGCAAAAAATATTTTTTTACTATCGCAAGTTTTAATTGCGCCAGGGATTGCCTTTTCTATAGTAAATTATTCAAAAAATAATTTTTTACTGTCGCAAATTTTAAATATCCCAGGGATTGCCTTTTCTATAGTAAATTATTCAAAAAATAACTTTCAACTGTCGCAAATTTTAATTGCGCCAGGGATTGCCTTTTCTATAGTAAATTATTCAAAAAATAATTTTCTACTGTCGCAAATTTTAATTACGCCAGGGATTGCCTTTTCTATAGTAAATTATTCAAAAAATAATTTTCTACTCTCGCAAATTTTAATTACGCCAGGGATTGCCTTTTCTATAGTAAATTATTCAAAAAATAATTTTCAACTGTCGCAAATTTTAAATACGCCAGGGATTGTCTTTTCTATAGTAAATTATTCAAAAAATAATTTTTTACTGTCGCAAATTTTAAATACGCCAGGGATTGCCTTTTCTATAGTAAATTATTCAAAAAATAATTTTCTACTGTCGCAAATTTTAAGCGCGCCAGGGATTGCCTTTTCTATAGTAAATTATTCAAAAAATAATTTTAAACTGTCGCAAATTTTAATTACGCCAGGGATTGCCTTTTCTATAGTAAATTATGCAAAAAATAATTTTCAACTGTCGCAAATTTTAATTACGCCAGGGATTGCCTTTTCTATAGTAAATTATTCAAAAAAGAATTTTTTACTGTCGCAAATTTTAATTGCGCCAGGGATTGCCTTTTCTATAGTAAATTATTCAAAAAATAATTTTCTACTGTCGCAACTTTTAATTGCGCCAGGGATTGCCTTTTCTATAGTAAATTATTCAAAAAATAATTTTCTACTGTCGCAAATTTTAAATACGCCAGGGATTGCCTTTTCTATAATAAATTATTCAAAAAATAATTTTTTACTGTCGCAAATTTTAAATACGCCAGGGATTGCCTTTTCTATAGTAAATTATTCAAAAAATAATTTTCTACTGTCGCAAATTTTAATTACGCCAGGGATTGCCTTTTCTATAGTAAATTATTCAAAAAATAATTTTCAACTGTCGCAAATTTTAAATACGCCAGGTATTGCCTTTTCTATAGTAAATTATTCAAAAAATAATTTTAAACTGTCGCAAATTTTAATTACGCCAGGGATTGCCTTTTCTATAGTAAATTATTCAAAAAATAATTTTCAACTCTCGCAAATTTTAATTACGCCAGGGATTGCCTTTTCTATAGTAAATTATTCAAAAAATAATTTTTTACTGTCGCAAATTTTAATTGCGCCAGGGATTGCCTTTTCTATAGTAAATTATTCAAAAAATAATTTTTTACTATCGCAAATTTTAAGTGCGCCAGGGATTGCCTTTTCTATAGTAAATTATTCAAAAAATAATTTTTTACTGTCGCAAATTTTAATTGCGCCAGGGATTGCCTTTTCTATAGTAAATTATTCAAAAAATAATTTTTACTGTCGCAAATTTTAATTGCGCCAGGGATTGATTGCCTTTTCTATAGTAAATTATTCAAAAAATAATTTTTTACTGTCGCAAATTTTAAATATCCCAGGGATTGCCTTTTCTATAGTAAATTATTCAAAAAATAATTTTTTACTGTCGCAAATTTTAATTGCGCCAGGGATTGCCTTTTCTATAGTAAATTATTCAAAAAATAATTTTTTACTGTCGCAAATTTTAAGTGCGCCAGGGATTGCTTTTTCTATAGTAAATTTTGCAAAAAATAATTTTCTACTGTCGCAAATTTTAATTGCGCCAGGGATTGACATTTCTATAGTAAATTACTCAAAAAATAATTTTCAACTGTCGCAAATTTTAATTACGCCAGGGATTGCCTTTTCTATAGTAAATTTCTCACAAATTAATTTCTTACTGTCGCAAATTTTAAATACGCCAGGGATTGCCTTTTCTATAGTAAATTATTCAAAAAATAATTTTCTACTGTCGCAAATTTTAAGTGCGCCAGGGATTGCCTTTTCTATAGTAAATTATTCAAAAAATAATTTTAAACTGTCGCAAATTTTAATTACGCCAGGGATTGCCTTTTCTATAGTAAATTATGCAAAAAATAATTTTCAACTGTCGCAAATTTTAATTACGCCAGGGATTGCCTTTTCTATAGTAAATTATTCAAAAAATAATTTTTTACTGTCGCAAATTTTAATTGCGCCAGGGATTGCCTTTTCTATAGTAAATTATTCAAAAAATAATTTTTTACTGTCGCAAATTTTAAGTGCGCCAGGGATTGCCTTTTCTATAGTAAATTATTCAAAAAATAATTTTTTACTGTCGCAAATTTTAATTGCGCCAGGGATTGCCTTTTCTATAGTAAATTATTCAAAAAATAATTTTCTAATGTCGCAAATTTTAATTGCGCCAGGGATTGCCTTTTCTATAGTAAATTATTCAAAAAATAATTTTTACTGTCGCAAATTTTAATTGCGCCAGGGATTGCCTTTTCTATAGTAAATTATTCAAAAAATAATGTTCTACTGTCGCAAATTTTAATTACGCCAGGGATTGCCTTTTCTATAGTAAATTATTCAAAAAATAATTTTCTACTGTCGCAAATTTTAATTTACGCCAGGGATTGCCTTTTCTATAGTAAATTATTCAAAAAATAATTTTATACTATCGCAAATTTTAATTACGCCAGGGATTGCCTTTTATATAGTAAATTTCTCACAAATTAATTTCTTACTGTCGCAAATTTTAAATACGCCAGGGATTGCCTTTTCTATGGTAAATTATTCAAAAAATAATTTTCTACTGTCGCAAATTTTAAATATCCCAGGGATTGCCTTGTCTACAGTAAATTTTTCAAAAACTAATTTTCTACTGTCGCAAATTTTAATTGCGCCAGGGATTGCCTTTTCTACAGTAAATTATTCAAAAAATAAATTTATACTGTCGCAAATTTTAATTGCGCCAGGGATTGCCTTTTCTATAGTAAATTATTCAAAAAATAATTTTCTACTGTCGCAAATTTTAATTACGCCAGGGATTGCCTTTTCTATAGTAAATTATTCAAAAAATTATTTTCTACTGTCGCAAATTTTAATTGCGCCACGGATTGCCTTTTCTATAGTAAATTATTCAAAAAATAATTCTCAACTGTCGCAAATTTTAATTACGCCAGGGATTGCCTTTTCTATAGTAAATTATTCAAAAAATAATTTTCAACTTTCGCAAATTTTAATTACGCCAGGGATTGCCTTTTCTATAGTAAATTATTCAAAAAATAATTTTTTACTGTCGCAAATTTTAATTGCGCCAGGGATTGCCTTTTCTATAGTAAATTATTCAAAAAATCATTTTCTACTGTCGCAAATTTTAATTGCGCCAGGGATTGCCTTTTCTATAGTAAATTATTCAAAAAATAATTTTCTACTGTCGCAAATTTTAAATACGCCAGGGATTGCCTTTTCTATAGTAAATTATTCAAAAAATAATTTTTTACTGTCGCAAATTTTAAATACGGCAGGGATTGCCTTTTCTATAGTAAATTATTCAAAAAATAATTTTCTACTGTCGCAAATTTTAATTACGCCAGGGATTGCCTTTTCTATAGTAAATTATTCAAAAAATAATTTTCAACTGTCGCAAATTTTAAATACGCCAGGGATTGCCTTTTCTATAGTAAATTATTCAAAAAATAATTTTTTACTGTCGCAAATTTTAAATACGCCAGGGATTGCCTTTTCTATAGTAAATTATTCAAAAAATAATTTTCTACTGTCGCAAATTTTAAGTGCGCCAGGGATTGCCTTTTCTATAGTAAATTATTCAAAAAATAATTTTAAACTGTCGCAAATTTTAATTACGCCAGGGATTGCCTTTTCTATAGTAAATTATTCAAAAAATAATTTTCAACTGTCGCAAATTTTAATTACGCCATTGATTGCCTTTTCTATAGTAAATTATTCAAAAAATAATTTTTTACTGTCGCAAATTTTAATTGCGCCAGGGATTGCCTTTTCTATAGTAAATTATTCAAAAAATAATTTTTTACTGTCGCAAATTTTAAGTGCGCCAGGGATTGCCTTTTCTATAGTAAATTATTCAAAAAATAATTTTTTACTGTCGCAAATTTTAATTGCGCCAGGGATTGCCTTTTCTATAGTAAATTATTCAAAAAATAATTTTCTACTGTCGCAAATTTTAATTGCGCCAGGGATTGCCTTTTCTATAGTAAATTATTCAAAAAATAATTTTTACTGTCGCAAATTTTAATTGCGCCAGGGATTGCCTTTTCTATAGTAAATTATTCAAAAAATAATTTTTTACTGTCGCAAATTTTAAATATCCCAGGGATTGCCTTTTCTATAGTAAATTATTCAAAAAATAATTTTCAACTGTCGCAAATTTTAATTACGCCAGGGATTGCCTTTTCTATAGTAAATTTCTCACAAATTAATTTCTTACTGTCGCAAATTTTAAATACGCCAGGGATTGCCTTTTCTATAGTAAATTATTCAAAAAATAATTTTATACTGTCGCAAATTTTAAGTGCGCCAGGGATTGCCTTTTCTATAGTAAATTTTGCAAAAGAATATTTTTTTACTATCGCAAGTTTTAATTGCGCCAGGGATTGCCTTTTCTATAGTAAATTATTCAAAAAATAATTTTTTACTGTCGCAAATTTTAAATATGCCAGGGATAGCCTTTTCTATAGTAAATTATTCAAAAAATAACTTTCAACTGCAGCAAATTTTAATTGCGCCAGGGATTGCCTTTTCTATAGTAAATTATTCAAAAAATAATTTTCTACTGTCGCAAATTTTAATTACGCCAGGGATTGCCTTTTCTATAGTAAATTATTCAAAAAATAATTTTCTACTGTCGCAAATTTTAATTACGCCAGGGATTGCCTTTTCTATAGTAAATTATTCAAAAAATAATTTTATACTATCGCAAATTTTAATTACGCCAGGGATTGCCTTTTATATAGTAAATTTCTCACAAATTTATTTCTTACTGTCGCAAATTTTAAATACGCCAGGGATTGCCTTTTCTATAGTAAATTATTCAAAAAATAATTTTCTACTGTCGCAAATTTTAAATATCCCAGGGATTGCCTTGTCTACAGTAAATTTTTCAAAAAATTATTTTCTACTGTCGCAAATTTTAATTGCGCCAGGGATTGCCTTTTCTACAGTAAATTATTCAAAAAATAATTTTATACTGTCGCAAATTTTAATTGCGCCAGGGATTGCCTTTTCTATAGTAAATTATTCAAAAAATAATTTTCTACTGTCGCAAATTTTAATTACGCCAGGGATTGCCTTTTCTATAGTAAATTATTCAAAAAATAATTTTTTACTATCGCAAGTTTTAATTACGCCAGGGATTGCCTTTTCTATAGTAAATTATTCAAAAAATAATTTTCAACTGTCGCAAATTTTAATTGCGCCAGGGATTGCCTTTTATATAGTAAATAATTCAAAAAATAATTTTATACTGTCGCAAATTTTAATTGCGCCAGGGATTGCCTTTTCTATAGTAAATTATTCAAAAAATAATTTTTTACTGTCGCAAATTTTAAATACGCCAGGGATTGCCTTTTCTATAGTAAATTATTCAAAAAATAATTTTATACTGTCGCAAATTTTAATTACGCCAGGGATTGCCTTTCCTATAGTAAACTTTTCAAAAAATAATTTTCTACTGTCGCAAATTTTAATTACGCCAGGGATTGCCTGTTCTATAGTAAATTATTCAAAAAATAATTTTCCACTGTCGCAAATTTTAATTACGCCAGGGATTGCCTGTTCTATAGTAAATTATTCAAAAAATAATTTTCAACTGTCGCAAATTTTAATTACGCCAGGGATTGCCTTTTCTATAGTAAATTATTCAAAAAATAATTTTCTACTGTCGCAAATTTTAATTACGCCAGGGATTGCCTTTTCTATAGTAAATTATTCAAAAAATAATTTTCAACTGTCGCAAATTTTAATTACGCCAGGGATTGCCTTTTCTATAGTAAATTATTCAAAAAATAATTTTTTACTTTCGCAAGTTTTAATTACGCCAGGGATTGCCTTTTCTACAGTAAATTATTCAAAAGATAATTTTTTACTATCGCAAATTTTAATTACGCCAGGGATTGCCTTTTCTATAGTAAATTATTCAAAAGATAATTTTTTACTGTCGCAAATTTTAATTGCGGCAGGGATTGCCTTTTCTATAGTAAATTATTCAAAAATTAATTTTATACTGTCGCCAATTTTAAATACGCCAGGGATTGCCTTTTCTATAGTAAATTTTGCAAAAAATAATTTTATACTGTCGCAAATTTTAATTACGCCAGGGATTGCCTTTTCTATAGTGAATTATTCAAAAAATAATTTTATACTGTCGCAAATTTTAATTACGCCAGGGATTGCCTTTTCTATAGTAAATTATTCAAAAAATAATTTTTTACTGTCGCAAATTTTAAATATCCCAGGGATTGCCTTTTCTATAGTAAATTATTCAAAAAATAATTTTCTACTGTTGCAAATTTTAAGTACGCCAGGGATTGCCTTTTCTATAGTAAATTATTCAAAAAATAATTTTTTACTGTCGCAAATTTTAATTGCGCCAGGAATTGCCTTTTCTACAGTAAATTATTCAAAAAATAATTTTTTACTGTCGCAAATTTTAATTGCGCCAGGGATTGCCTTTTCTATAGTAAATTATTCAAAAAATTATTTTCTACTGTCGCAAATTTTAAATACGCCAGGGATTGCCTTTTCTATAGTAAATTATTCAAAAAATAATTTTTTTACTGTCGCAAATTTTAAATACGCCAGGGATTGCCTTTTCTATAGTAAATTATTCAAAAAATAATTTTCTACTGTCGCAAATTTTAAGTGCGCCAGGGATTGCCTTTTCTATAGTAAATTATTCAAAAAATAATTTTTTACTGTCGCAAATTTTAATTACGCCAGGGATTGCCTTTTCTATAGTAAATTATTCAAAAAATAATTTTTTACTATCGCAAGTTTTAATTACGCCAGGTATTGCCTTTTCTATAGTAAATTATTCAAAAAATAATTTTATACTGTCGCAAATTTTAATTGCGCCAGGGATTGCCTTTTTTATAGTAAATTATTCAAAAAATAATTTTCCACTGTCGCAAATTTTAATTACGCCAGGGATTGCCTTTTCTATAGTAAATTATTCAAAAAATAATTTTCAACTGTCGCAAATTTTAATTACGCCAGGGATTGCCTTTTCTATAGTAAATTATTCAAAAAATAATTTTCTACTGTCGCAAATTTTAATTACGCCAGGGATTGCCTTTCCTATAGTAAACTTTTCAAAAAATAATTTTCTACTGTCGCAAATTTTAATTACGCCAGGGATTGCCTTTTCTATAGTAAATTATTCAAAAAATAATTTTCAACTGTCGCAAATTTTAATTACGCCAGGGATTGCCTTTTCTATATTAAATTATTCAAAAAATAATTTTTTACTGTCGCAAATTTTAATTGCGCCAGGGATTGCCTTTTCTATAGTAAATTATTCAAAAAATAATTTTCTACTGTCGCAAATTTTAAATACGCCAGGGATTGCCTTTTCTATAGTAAATTATTCAAAAAATAATTTTTTTACTGTCGCAAATTTTAAATACGCCAGGGATTGCCTTTTCTATAGTAAACTATTCAAAAAATAATTTTCTACTGTCGCAAATTTTAAGTGCGCCAGGGATTGCCTTTTCTATAGTAAATTATTCAAAAAATAATTTTTTACTGTCGCAAATTTTAATTACGCCAGGGATTGCCTTTTCTATAGTAAATTATTCAAAAAATAATTTTTTACTATCGCAAGTTTTAATTACGCCAGGGATTGCCTTTTCTATAGTAAATTATTCAAAAAATAATTTTCAACTGTCGCAAATTTCAAATCCGCCAGGGATTGCCTTTTCTATAGTAAATTATTCAAAAAAAATAATTTTTTACTATCGCAAGTTTTAATTACGCCAGGGATTGCCTTTTCTATAGTAAATTATTCAAAAATTAATTTTATACTGTCGCAAATTTTAAATACGCCAGGGATTGCCTTTCTATAGTAAATTTTGCAAAAAATTATTTTATACTGTCGCAAATTTTAATTACGCCAGGGATTGCCTTTTCTATAGTAAATTATTCAAAAAATAATTTTTTACTGTCGCAAATTTTAATTACGCCAGGGATTGCCTTTTCTATAGAAAATTATTCAAAAAATAATTTCCTACTGTCGCAAATTTTAATAACGCCAGGGATTGCCTTTTCTATAGTAAATTTTGCAAAAAATAATTTTTTACTGTCGCAAATTTTAATTACGCCAGGGATTGCCTTTTCTATAGTAGATTATTCAAAAAATAATTTTTTACTGTCGCAAATTTTAATTGCGCCAGGGATTGCCTTTTCTATAGTAAATTATTCAAAAAATAATATTCAACTGTCGCAAATTTTAATTACGCCAGGGATTGCCTTTTCTATAGTAAATTATTCAAAAAATAATTTTTTACTATCGCAAGTTTTAATTGCGCCAGGGATTGCCTTTTCTATAGTAAATTATTCAAAAAATAATTTTCTACTGTCGCAAATTTTAAGTGCGCCAGGGATTGCCTTTTCTATAGTAAATTATTCAAAAAATAATTTTCAACTGTCGCAAATTGTAATTGCGCCAGGGATTGCCTTTTCTATAGTAAATTATTCAAAAATAATTTTATACTGTCGCAAATTTCAAATCCGCCAGGGATTGCCTTTTCTATAGTAAATTATTCAAAAAATAATTTTTTACTGTCGCAAATTTTAATTGCGCCAGGGATTGCCTTTTCTATAGTAAATTATTCAAAAAATAATTTTTTACTGTCGCAAATTTTAAATATCCCAGGGATTGCCTTTTCTATAGTAAATTATTCAAAAAATAATTTTCAACTGTCGCAAATTTTAATTACGCCAGGGATTGCCTTTTCTATATTAAATTTCTCACAAATTAATTTCTTACTGTCGCAAATTTGAAATATGCCAGGGATTGCCTTTTCTATAGTAAATTATTCAAAAAATAATTTTTTACTCTCGCAAATTTTAAATACGATTGCCTTTTCTATAGTAAATTATTCAAAAAATTATTTTCTACTGTCGCAAATTTTAATTACGCCAGGGATTGCCTTTTCTATAATAAATTATTCAAAAAATAATTTTCAATTGTCGCAAATTTTAATTACGCCATGGATTGGCTTTTCTATAGTAAATTATTCAAAAAATAATTTTCAACTGTCGCAAATTTTAATTACGCCATGGATTGCCTTTTCTATAGTAAATTATTCAAAAAATAATTTTTTACTGTCGCAAATTTTAATTACGCCAGGGATTGCCTTTTCTATAGTAAATTATTCAAAAAATAATTTTATACTGTCGCAAATTTTAAGTGCCCCAGGGATTGCCTTTTCTATAGTAAATTTTGCAAAAAAATAATTTTCTACTGTCGCAAATTTTAATTGAGCCAGGGATTGCCTTTTCTATAGTAAATTATTCAAAAAATAATTTTATACTGTCGCAAATTTTAAGTGCGCCAGGGATTGCCTTTTCTATAGTAAATTTTGCAAAAAATAATTTTCTACTGTCGCAAATTTTAATTACGCCAGGGATTGCCTTTTCTATAGTAAATTATTCAAAAAATAATTTTTTACTGTCGCAAATTTTAAGTGCGCCAGGGATTGCCTTTTCTATAGTAAATTATTCAAAAAATAATTTTCAACTGTCGCAAATTGTAATTGCGCCAGGGATTGCCTTTTCTATAGTAAATTATTCAAAAAATAATTTTCTACTGTCGCAAATTTCAAATCCGCCAGGGATTGCCTTTTTCTATAGTAAATTATTCAAAAAATAATTTTCAACTGTCGCAAATTGTAATTGCGCCAGGGATTGCCTTTTCTATAGTAAATTATTCAAAAAATAATTTTCAACTGTCGCAAATTGTGATTGCGCCAGGGATTGCCTTTTTTATAGTAAATTATTCAAAAAATAATTTTCTACTGTCGCAAATTTCAAATCCGCCAGGGATTGTCTTTTCTATAGTAAATTATTCAAAAAATAATTTTATACTGTCGCAAATTTTAATTGCGCCAGGGATTGCCTTTTATATAGTAAATTATTCAAAAAATAATTTTATACTGTCGCAAATTTTAAGTGCGCCAGGGATTGCCTTTTCTATAGTAAATTTTGCAAAAAATAATTTTCTACTGTCGCAAATTTTAATTGCGCCAGGGATTGCCTTTTCTATAGTAAATTATTCAAAAAATAATTTTATACTGTCGCAAATTTTAATTGCGCCAGGGATTGCCTTTTCTATAGTAAATTATTCAAAAAATAATTTTTTACTGTCGCAAATTTTAAATACGCCAGGGATTGCCTTTTCTATAGTAAATTTTGCAAAAAAATAATTTGTTACTATCGCAA
Organism: Dioctria linearis; assembly: GCA_963930735.1. Lineage (NCBI taxonomy): Eukaryota > Metazoa > Arthropoda > Insecta > Diptera > Asilidae > Dioctria > Dioctria linearis. The sequence continues at coordinate 98,353 of CAWVNZ010001798.1, read as the reverse complement.
GTTTTAATTGCGCCAGGGATTGCCTTTTCTATAGTAAATTTTTCAAAAATTAATATTATACTGTCGCAAATTTTAAGTGCGCCAGGGATTGCCTTTTCTATAGTAAATTATTCAAAAAATAATTTTCAACTGTCGCAAATTTTAATTACGCCAGGGATTGCCTTTTCTATAGTAAATTATTCAAAAAATAATTTTCTACTGTCGCAAATTTTAAATATCCCAGGGATTGCCTTTTCTATAGTTAATTATTCAAAAAATAATTTTCTACTGTCGCAAATTTTAATTGCGCCAGGGATTGCCTTTTCTATAGTAAATTATTCAAAAAATAATTTTTTACTGTCGCAATATTTAATTGCGACAGGGATTGCCTTTTCTATAGTAAATTATTCAAAAAATAATTTTATACTGTCGCAAATTTTAATTACGCCAGGGATTGCCTTTTCTATAGTAAATTATTCAAAAAATAATTTTTTACTGTCGCAAATTTTAAGTGCGCCAGGGATTGCCTTTTCTATAGTAAATTATTCAAAAAATAATTTTCAACTGTCGCAAATTTTAATTCCGCCAGGGATTGCCTTTTCTATAGTAAATTATTAAAAAATAATTTTTTACTGTCGCAAATTTTAAGTGCGCCAGGGATTGCCTTTTCTGTAGTAAATTATTCAAAAAATAATGTTTTACTGTCGCAAATTTTAATTCCGCCAGGGATTGCCTTTTCTATAGTAAATTATTCAAAAAATAATTTTCAACTGTCGCAAATTTTAATTACGCCATTGATTGCCTTTTCTATAGTAAATTTCTCACAAATTAATTTCTTACTGTCGCAAATTTTAAATACGCCAGGGATTGCCTTTTCTAGAGTAAATTATTCAAAAAATTATTTTTTACTGTCGCAAATTTTAAATACGCCAGGGATTGCCTTTTCTATAGTAAATTATTCAAAAAATAATTTTATACTGTCGCAAATTTTAATTACGCCAGGGATTGCCTTTTCTATAGTAAATTATTCAAAAAATAATTTTTTACTGTCGCAAATTTTAATTGCGCCAGGGATAGCCTTTTCTATAGTAAATTATTCAAAAAATAATTTTCAACTGATGCAAATTTTAATTACGCCAGGGATTGCCTTTTCTATAGTAAATTTTGCAAAAAATAATTTTATACTGTCGCAAATTTTAATTAAGCCAGGGATTGCCTTTTCTATAGTAAATTATTCAAAAAATAATTTTATACTGTCGCAAATTTTAATTACGCCAGGGATTGCCTTTTCTATAGTAAATTATTCAAAAAATAATTTTTTACTGTCGCAAATTTTAATTGCGCCAGGGATAGCCTTTTCTATAGTAAATTATTCAAAAAATAATTTTCAACTGATGCAAATTTTAATTACGCCAGGGATTGCCTTTTCTATAGTAAATTTTGCAAAAAATAATTTTATACTGTCGCAAATTTTAATTAAGCCAGGGATTGCCTTTTCTATAGTAAATTATTCAAAAAATAATTTTATACTGTCGCAAATTTAAGTGCGCCAGGGATTGCCTTTTCTATAGTAAATTTTGCAAAAAATAATTTTCTACTGTCGCAAATTTTAATTGCGCCAGGGATTGCCTTTTCTATAGTAAATTATTCAAAAAATAATTTTATACTGTCGCAAATTTTAAGTGCGCCAGGGATTGCCTTTTCTATAGTAAATTTTGCAAAAAATAATTTTCTACTGTCGCAAATTTTAATTACGCCAGGGATTGCCTTTTCTATATTAAATTATTCAAAAAATAATTTTTTACTGTCGCAAATTTTAAGTGCGCCAGGGATTGCCTTTTCTATAGTAAATTATTCAAAAAATAATTCTCAACTGTCGCAAATTGTAATTGCGCCAGGGATTGCCTTTTCTATAGTAAATTATTCAAAAAATAATTTTCTACTGTCGCAAATTTCAAATCCGCCAGGGATTGCCTTTTCTATAGTAAATTATTCAAAAAATAATTTTCAACTCTCGCAAATTGTAATTGCGCCAGGGATTGCCTTTTCTATAGTAAATTATTCAAAAAATAATTTTCAACTGTCGCAAATTGTGATTGCGCCAGTGATTGCCTTTTTTATAGTAAATTATTCAAAAAATAATTTTCTACTGTCGCAAATTTCAAATCCGCCAGGGATTGTCTTTTCTATAGTAAATTATTCAAAAAATAATTTTATACTGTCGCAAATTTTAATTGCGCCAGGGATTGCCTTTTATATAGTAAATTATTCAAAAAATAATTTTATACTGTCGCAAATTTTAAGTGCGCCAGGGATTGCCTTTTCTATAGTAAATTTTGCAAAAAATAATTTTCTACTGTCGCAAATTTTAATTGCGCCAGGGATTGCCTTTTCTATAGTAAATTATTCAAAAAAAAATTTTATACTGTCGCAAATTTTAAATACGCCAGGAATTGCCTTTTCTATAGTAAGTTATTCAAAAAATAATTTTATGCTGTCGCAAATTTTAATTACGCCAGGGATTGCCTTTTCTATAGTAAATTATTCAAAAAATAATTTTTTACTATCGCAAGTTTTAATTACGCCGGGGATTGTCTTTTCTATAGTAAATTATTCAAAAAATAATTTTCAACTGTCGCAAATTTTAATCGCGCCAGGGATTGCCTTTTATATAGTAAATTATTCAAAAAATAATTTTATACTGTCGCAAATTTTAATTGCGCCAGGGATTGCCTTTTCTATAGTAAATTATTCAAAAAATAATTTTTTACTGTCGCAAATTTTAAATACGCCAGGGATTGCCTTTTCTATAGTAAATTTTGCAAAAAAATAATTTGTTACTATCGCAAGTTTTAATTGCGCCAGGGATTGCCTTTTCTACAGTAAATTTTTCAAAAATTAATATTATACTGTCGCAAATTTTAAGTGCGCCAGGGATTGCCTTTTCTATAGTAAATTATTCAAAAAATAATTTTCAACTGTCGCAAATTTTAATTACGCCAGGGATTGCCTTTTCTATAGTAAATTATTCAAAAAATAATTTTCTACTGTCGCAAATTTTAAATATCCCAGGGATTGACTTTTCTATAGTTAATTATTCAAAAAATAATTTTCTACTGTCGCAAATTTTAATTGCGCCAGGGATTGCCTTTTCTATAGTAAATTATTCAAAAAATAATTTTTTACTGTCGCAATATTTAATTGCGACAGGGATTGCCTTTTCTATAGTAAATTATTCAAAAAATAATTTTATACTGTCGCAAATTTTAATCACGCCAGGGATTGCCTTTTCTATAGTAAATTATTCAAAAAATAATTTTTTACTGTCGCAAATTTTAAGTGCGCCAGGGATTGCCTTTTCTATAGTAAATTATTCAAAAAATAATTTTCAACTGTCGCAAATTTTAATTCCGCCAGGGATTGCCTTTTCTATAGTAAATTATTAAAAAATAATTTTTTACTGTCGCAAATTTTAACTGCGCCAGGGATTGCCTTTTCTATAGTAAATTATTCAAAAAATAATGTTTTACTGTCGCAAATTTTAATTGCGCCAGGATTGCCTTTTCTATAGTAAATTATTCAAAAAATAATTTTCAACTGTCGCAAATTTTAATTACGCCATTGATTGCCTTTTCTATAGTAAATTTCTCACAAATTAATTTCTTACTGTCGCAAATTTTAAATACGCCAGGGATTGCCTTTTCTAGAGTAAATTATTCAAAAAATTATTTTTTACTGTCGCAAATTTTAAATACGCCAGGGATTGCCTTTTCTATAGTAAATTATTCAAAAAATAATTTTATACTGTGGCAAATTTTAATTACGCCAGGGATTGCCTTTTCTATAGTAAATTATTCAAAAAATAATTTTTTACTGTCGCAAATTTTAATTGCGCCAGGGATAGCCTTTTCTATAGTAAATTATTCAAAAAATAATTTTCAACTGATGCAAATTTTAATTACGCCAGGGATTGCCTTTTCTATAGTAAATTTTGCAAAAAATAATTTTATACTGTCGCAAATTTTAATTAAGCCAGGGATTGCCTTTTCTATAGTAAATTATTCAAAAATAATTTTATACTGTCGCAAATTTTAATTACGCCAGGGATTGCCTTTTCTATAGTAAATTATTCAAAAAATAATTTTTTACTGTCGCAAATTTTAATTGCGCAGGGATTTCCTTTTCTATAGTAAATTATTCAAAAAATAATTTTTTACTGTCGCAAATTTTAATTGCGCCAGGGATTACCTTTTCTATAGTAAATTATTCAAAAAATAATTTTTTACTGGCGCAAATTTTAATTGCGCCAGGGATTGCCTATTCTATAGTAAATTATTCAAAAAATAATTTTTTACTGTCGCAAATTTTAATTGCGCCAGGGATTGCCTTTCTATAGTAAATTATTCAAAAAATAATTTTATACTGTCGCAAATTTTAATTACGCCAGCGATTGCCTTTTCTATAGTAAATTATTCAAAAAATAATTTTTTACTGTCGCAAATTTTAATTGCGCCAGGGATAGCCTTTTCTATAGTAAATTATTCAAAAAATAATTTTCAACTGATGCAGATTTTAATTACGCCAGGGATTGCCTTTTCTATAGTTAATTATTCAAAAAATAATTTTCTACTGTCGCAAATTTTAATTGCGCCAGGGATTGCCTTTTCTATAGTAAATTATTCAAAAAATAATTTTTTACTGTCGCATATTTAATTGCGACAGGGATTGCCTTTTCTATAGTAAATTATTCAAAAAATAATTTTATACTGTCGCAAATTTTAATCACGCCAGGGATTGCCTTTTCTATAGTAAATTATTCAAAAAATAATTTTTTACTGTCGCAAATTTTAAGTGCGCCAGGGATTGCCTTTTCTATAGTAAATTATTCAAAAAATAATTTTCAACTGTCGCAAATTTTAATTCCGCCAGGGATTGCCTTTTCTATAGTAAATTATTAAAAAATAATTTTTTACTGTCGCAAATTTTAAGTGCGCCAGGGATTGCCTTTTCTATAGTAAATTATTCAAAAAATAATGTTTTACTGTCGCAAATTTTAATTGCGCCAGGGATTGCCTTTTCTATAGTAAATTATTCAAAAAATAATTTTCAACTGTCGCAAATTTTAATTACGCCATTGATTGCCTTTTCTATAGTAAATTTCTCACAAATTAATTTCTTACTGTCGCAAATTTTAAATACGCCAGGGATTGCCTTTTCTAGAGTAAATTATTCAAAAAATTATTTTTTACTGTCGCAAATTTTAAATACGCCAGGGATTGCCTTTTCTATAGTAAATTATTCAAAAAATAATTTTATACTGTGGCAAATTTTAATTACGCCAGGGATTGCCTTTTCTATAGTAAATTATTCAAAAATAATTTTTTACTGTCGCAAATTTTAATTGCGCCAGGGATAGCCTTTTCTATAGTAAATTATTCAAAAAATAATTTTCAACTGATGCAAATTTTAATTACGCCAGGGATTGCCTTTTCTATAGTAAATTTTGCAAAAAATAATTTTATACTGTCGCAAATTTTAATTAAGCCAGGGATTGCCTTTTCTATAGTAAATTATTCAAAAAATAATTTTATACTGTCGCAAATTTTAATTACGCCAGGGATTGCCTTTTCTATAGTAAATTATTCAAAAAATAATTTTTTACTGTCGCAAATTTTAATTGCGCCAGGGATTTCCTTTTCTATAGTAAATTATTCAAAAAATAATTTTTTACTGTCGCAAATTTTAATTGCGCCAGGGATTACCTTTTCTATAGTAAATTATTCAAAAAATAATTTTTTACTGTCGCAAATTTTAATTGCGCCAGGGATTGCCTATTCTATAGTAAATTATTCAAAAAATAATTTTTTACTGTCGCAAATTTTAATTGCGCCAGGGATTGCCTTTTCTATAGTAAATTATTCAAAAAATAATTTTATACTGTCGCAAATTTTAATTACGCCAGCGATTGCCTTTTCTATAGTAAATTATTCAAAAATTATTTTTTTACTGTCGCAAATTTTAATTGCGCCAGGGATAGCCTTTTCTATAGTAAATTATTCAAAAAATAATTTTCAACTGATGCAAATTTTAATTACGCCAGGGATTGCCTTTTCTATAGTAAATTTTGCAAAAAATAATTTTATACTCTCGCAAATTTTAAATATCCCAGGATTGCCTTTTCTATAGTAAATTATTCAAAAAATAATTTTCAACTGTCGCAAATTTTAATACGCCAGGGATTGCCTTTTCTATAGTAAATTTCTCACAAATTAATTTCTTACTGTCGCAAATTTTAAATACGCCAGGGATTGCCTTTTCTATAGTAAATTATTCAAAAAATAATTTTCAACTGTCCCAAATTGTAATTGCGCCAGGGATTGCCTTTTATATAGTAAATTATTCAAAAAATAATTTTATACTGTCGCAAATTTCAAATCCACCAGGGATTGCCTTTTCTATAGTAAATTATTCAAAAAATAATTTTTTACTGTCGCAAATTTTAATTGCGCCAGGGATTGCCTTTTCTATAGTAAATTATTCAAAAAATAATTTTTTACTGTCGCAAATTTTAAATATCCCAGGGATTGCCTTTTCTATAGTAAATTATTCAAAAAATAATTTTCAACTGTCGCAAATTTTAATTACGCCAGGGATTGCCTTTTCTATAGTAAATTTCTCACAAATTAATTTCTTACTGTCGCAAATTTTAAATACGCCAGGGATTGCCTTTTCTATAGTAAATTATTCAAAAAATAATTTTTTACTGTCGCAAATTTAAATACGCCAGGATTGCCTTTTCTGTAGTAAATTATTCAAAAAATAATTTTTCTACTGTCGCAAATTTAATTACGCCAGGGATTGCCTTTTCTATAGTAAATTATTCAAAAAATAATTTTCAACTGTCGCAAATTTTAATTACGCCAGGGATTGCCTTTTCTATAGTAAATTATTCAAAAAATAATTTTCAACTGTCGCAAATTGTAATTGCGCCAGGGATTGCCTTTTCTATAGTAAATTATTCAAAAAATAATTTTATACTGTCGCAAATTTCAAATCCGCCAGGGATTGCCTTTTCTATAGTAAATTATTCAAAAAATAATTTTTTACTGTCGCAAATTTTAATTGCGACAGGGATTGCCTTTTCTATAGTAAATTATTCAAAAAATAATTTTTTACTGTCGCAAATTTTAGATATCCCAGGGATTGCCTTTTCTATAGTAAATTATTCAAAAAATAATTTTCAACTGTCGCAAATTGTAATTGCGCCAGGGATTGCCTTTTCTATAGTAAATTATTCAAAAAATAATTTTATACTGTCGCAAATTTCAAATCCGCCAGGGATTGCCTTTTCTATAGTAAATTATTCAAAAAATAATTTTTTACTGTCGCAAATTTTAATTACGCCAGGGATTGCCTTTTCTATAGTAAATTATTCAAAAAATAATTTTCAACTGTCGCAAATTGTAATTGCGCCAGGGATTGCCTTTTCTATAGTAAATTATTCAAAAAATAATTTTATACTGTCGCAAATTTTAATTACGCCAGGGATTGGCTTTTCTATAGTAAATTATTCAAAAAATAATTTTTCAACGGTCGCAAATTTTAATTACGCCAGGGATTGCCTTTTCTATAGTAAATTATTCAAAAAATAATTTTTACTGTCGCAAATTTTAATTACGCCAGGGATTGCCTTTTCTATAGTAAATTATTCAAAAAATAATTTTATACTGTCGCAAATTTTAAGTGCGCCAGGGATTGCCTTTTCTATAGTAAATTTTGCAAAAAATAATTTTCTACTGTCGCAAATTTTAATTGCGCCAGGGATTGCCTTTTCTATAGTAAATTATTCAAAAAATAATTTTATACTGTCGCAAATTTTAAGTGCGCCAGGGATTGCCTTTTCTATAGTAAATTTTGCAAAAAATAATTTTCTACTGTCGCAAATTTTAATTACGCCAGGGATTGACTTTTCTATAGTAAATTATTCAAAAAATAATTTTTTACTGTCGCAAATTTTAAGTGCGCCAGGGATTGCCTTTTCTATAGTAAAGTATTCAAAAAATAATTTACAGCTGTCGCAAATTGTAATTGCGCCAGGGATTGCCTTTTCTATAGTAAATTATTCAAAAAATAATTTTCTACTGTCGCAAATTTCTAATCCGCCAGGGATTGCCTTTTCTATAGTAAATTATTCGAAAAATAATTTTCAACTGTCGCAAATTGTAATTGCACCAGGGATTGCCTTTTCTATAGTAAATTATTCAAAAAATAATTTTCTACTGTCGCAAATTTCAAATCCGCCAGGGATTGCCTTTTCTATAGTAAATTATTCAAAAAATAATTTTATACTGTCGCAAATTTTAATTGCGCCAGGGATTGCCTTTTCTATAGTAAATTATTCAAAAAATAATTTTCAACTGTCGCAAATTGTAATTGCGCCAGGGATTGCCTTTTCTATAGTAAATTATTCAAAAAATAATTTTCTACTGTCGCAAATTTCAAATCCGCCAGGGATTGTCTTTTCTATAGTAAATTATTCAAAAAATAATTTTATACTTTCGCAAATTTTAATTGCGCCAGGGATTGCCTTTTCTATAGTAAATTATTCAAAAAATAATTTTCAACTGTCGCAAATTTTAATTGCACCAGGGATTGCCTTTTATGTAGTAAATTATTCAAAAAATAATTTTATACTGTCGCAAATTTTAAGTGCGCCAGGGATTGCCTTTTCTATAGTAAATTTTGCAAAAAATAATTTTCTACTGTCGCAAATTTTAATTGCGCCAGGGATTGCCTTTTCTATAGTAAATTATTCAAAAAATAATTTTATACTGTCGCAAATTTTAAATACGCCAGGAATTGCCTTTTCTGTAGTAAATTATTACAAAAAATAATTTTATACTGTCGCAAATTTTAATTACGCCAGGGATTGCCTTTTCTATAGTAAATTATTCAAAAAATAATTTTTTACTATCGCAAGTTTTAATTACGCCAGGGATTGCCTTTTCTATAGTAAATTATTCAAAAAATAATTTTCAACTGTCGCAATTTTAATTGCGCCAGGGATTGCCTTTTATATAGTAAATTATTCAAAAAATAATTTTATACTGTCGCAAATTTTAATTGCGCCAGGGATTGCCTTTTCTATAGTAAATTATTCAAAAAATAATTTTTTACTGTCGCAAATTTTAAATACGCTAGGGATTGCCTTTTCTATAGTAAATTTTGCAAAAAAATAATTTTTTACTATCGCAAGTTTTAATTGCGCCAGGGATTGCCTTTTCTATAGTAAATTTTTCAAAAATTAATATTATACTGTCGCAAATTTTAAGTGCGCCAGGGATTGCCTTTTCTATAGTAAATTATTCAAAAAACAATTTTCAACTGTCGCAAATTTTAATTACGCCAGGGATTGCCTTTTTTATAGTAAATTATTCAAAAAATAATTTTCTACTGTCGCAAATTTTAAATATCCCAGGGATTGCCTTTTCTATAGTAAATTATTCAAAAAATAATTTTCTACTGTCGCAAATTTTAATTACGCCAGGGATTGCCTTTTCTATAGTAAATTATTCAAAAAATAATTTTTTATTGTCGCAAATTTTAATTGCGCCAGGGATTGCCTTTTCTATAGTAAATTATTCAAAAAATAATTTTTTACTGTCGCAAATTTTAATTGCGTCAGGGATTGCCTTTTCTATTGTAAATTATTCAAAAAATAATTTTTTACTGTCGCAAATTTTAATTGCGCCAGGGATTGCCTTTTCTATAGTAAATTATTCAAAAAATAATTTTTTACTGTCGCAAATTTTAATTGCGCCAGGGATTGCCTTTTCTATAGTAAATTATTCAAAAAAATAATTTTATACTGTCGCAAATTTTAATTACGCCAGGGATTGCCTTTTCTATAGTAAATTATTCAAAAAATAATTTTTTACTGTCGCAAATTTTAACTGCGCCAGGGATTGCCTTTTCTATAGTAAATTATTCAAAAAATGATTTTCAACTGTCGCAAATTTTAATTACGCCAGGGATTGCCTTTTCTATAGTAAATTTTGCAAAAAATAATTTTATACTGTCGCAAATTTTAATTACGCCAGGGATTGCCTTTTCTATAGTAAATTATTCAAAAAATAATTTTATACTGTCGCAAATTTTAATTACGCCAGGGATTGCCTTTTCTATAGTAAATTATTCAAAAAATAATTTTTTACTGTCGCAAATTTTAAGTGCGCCAGGGATTGCCTTTTCTATAGTAAATTATTCAAAAAATAATTTTCAACTGTCGCAAATTTTAATTACGCCAGGGATTGCCTTTTCTATAGTAAATTATTAAAAAATAATTTTTTACTGTCGCAAATTTTAAGTGCGCCAGGGATTGCCTTTTCTATAGTAAAATAAAAAATAAATAAAATAATTTTTTACTGTCGCAAATTTTAATTTCGCCAGGGATTGCCTTTTCTATAGTAAATTATTAAAAAAATAATTTTTACTGTCGCAAATTTTAATTGCGCCAGGGATTGCCTTTTCTATAGTAAATTATTCAAAAATAATTTTTTACTGTCGCAAATTTTAATTGCGCCAGGGAATGCCTTTTCTATAGTAAATTATTCAAAAAATAATTTTTTACTATTGCAAATTTTAAATATCCCAGGGATTGCCTTTTCTATAGTAAATTATTCAAAAAATAATTTTCAACTGTCGCAAATTTTAATTACGCCAGGGATTGCCTTTTCTATAGTAAATTTCTCACAAATTAATTTCTTACTGTCGCAAATTTTAATTACGCCAGGGATTGCCTTTTCTATAGTAAATTTTGCAAAATATAATTTTATACTGTCGCAAATTTTAATTACGCCAGGGATTGCCTTTTCTATAGTAAATTATTCAAAAAATTATTTAATACTGTCGCAAATTTTAATTACGCCAGGGATTGCCTTTTCTTTAGTAAATTATTCAAAAAATAATTTTTTACTGTCGCAAATTTTAAGTGCGCCAGGGATTGCCTTTTCTATTGTAAATTATTCAAAAAATAATTTTCAACTGTCGCAAATTTTAATTACGCCAGGGATTGCCTTTTCTATAGTAAATTATTAAAAAATAATTTTTTACTGTCGCAAATTTTAAGTGCGCCAGGGATTGCCTTTTCTATAGTAAATTATTAAAAAAATAATTTTTTACTGTCGCAAATTTTAATTGCGCCAGGGATTGCCTTTTCTATAGTAAATTATTCAAAAAATAATTTTCTACTGTCGCAAATTTTAATTGCGCCAGGGATTGCCTTTTCTATAGTAAATTATTCAAAAATAATTTTTTACTGTCGCAAATTTTAATTGCGCCAGGGATTGCCTTTTCTATAGTAAATTATTCAAAAAATAATTTTTTACTGTCGCAAATTTTAAGTGCGCCAGGGATTGCCTTTTCTATAGTAAATTATTCAAAAAATAATTTTCAACTGTCGCAAATTTTAATTACGCCAGGGATTGCCTTTTCTATAGTAAATTATTAAAAAATAATTTTTTACTGTCGCAAATTTTAAGTGCGCCAGGGATTGCCTTTTCTATAGTAAATTATTCAAAAAATAATTTTTTACTGTCGCAAATTTTAATTTCGCCAGGGATTGCCTTTTCTATAGTAAATTATTAAAAAAATAATTTTTACTGTCGCAAATTTTAATTGCGCCAGGGATTGCCTTTTCTATAGTAAATTATTCAAAAATAATTTTTTACTGCCGCAAATTTTAATTGCGCCAGGGAATGCCTTTTCTATAGTAAATTATTCAAAAAATAATTTTTTACTATTGGAAATTTTAAATATCCCAGGGATTGCCTTTTCTATAGTAAATTATTCAAAAAATAATTTTCAACTGTCGCAAATTTTAATTACGCCAGGGATTGCCTTTTCTATAGTAAATTTCTCACAAATTAATTTCTTACTGTCGCAAATTTTAATTACGCCAGGGATTGCCTTTTCTATAGTAAATTTTGCAAAATATAATTTTATACTGTCGCAAATTTTAATTACGCCAGGGATTGCCTTTTCTATAGTAAATTATTCAAAAAATAATTTAATACTGTCGCAAATTTTAATTACGCCAGGGATTGCCTTTTCTTTAGTAAATTATTCAAAAAATAATTTTTTACTGTCGCAAATTTTAAGTGCGCCAGGGATTGCCTTTTCTATTGTAAATTATTCAAAAAATAATTTTCAACTGTCGCAAATTTTAATTACGCCAGGGATTGCCTTTTCTATAGTAAATTATTAAAAAATAATTTTTTACTGTCGCAAATTTTAAGTGCGCCAGGGATTGCCTTTTCTATAGTAAATTATTCAAAAAATAATTTTCAACTGTCGCAATTTTAATTGCGCCAGGGATTGCCTTTTATATAGTAAATTATTCAAAAAATAATTTTATACTGTCGCAAATTTTAATTGCGCCAGGGATTGCCTTTTCTATAGTAAATTATTCAAAAAATAATTTTTTACTGTCGCAAATTTTAAATACGCTAGGGATTGCCTTTTCTATAGTAAATTTTGCAAAAAAATAATTTTTTACTATCGCAAGTTTTAATTGCGCCAGGGATTGCCTTTTCTATAGTAAATTTTTCAAAAATTAATATTATACTGTCGCAAATTTTAAGTGCGTCAGGGATTGCCTTTTCTATAGTAAATTATTCAAAAAACAATTTTCAACTGTCGCAAATTTTAATTACGCCAGGGATTGCCTTTTTTTAGTAAATTATTCAAAAAATAATTTTCTACTGTCGCAAATTTTAAATATCCCAGGGATTGCCTTTTCTATAGTAAATTATTCAAAAAATAATTTTCTACTGTCGCAAATTTTAATTACGCCAGGGATTGCCTTTTCTATAGTAAATTATTCAAAAAATAATTTTTTATTGTCGCAAATTTTAATTGCGCCAGGGATTGCCTTTTCTATAGTAAATTATTCAAAAAATAATTTTTTACTGTCGCAAATTTTAATTGCGTCAGGGATTGCCTTTTCTATTGTAAATTATTCAAAAAATAATTTTTTACTGTCGCAAATTTTAATTGCGCCAGGGATTGCCTTTTCTATAGTAAATTATTCAAAAAATAATTTTTTACTGTCGCAAATTTTAATTGCGCCAGGGATTGCCTTTTCTATAGTAAATTATTCAAAAAAATAATTTTATACTGTCGCAAATTTTAATTACGCCAGGGATTGCCTTTTCTATAGTAAATTATTCAAAAAATAATTTTTTACTGTCGCAAATTTTAACTGCGCCAGGGATTGCCTTTTCTATAGTAAATTATTCAAAAAATGATTTTCAACTGTCGCAAATTTTAATTACGCCAGGGATTGCCTTTTCTATAGTAAATTTTGCAAAAAATAATTTTATACTTTCGCAAATTTTAATTACGCCAGGGATTGCCTTTTCTATAGTAAATTATTCAAAAAATAATTTTATACTGTCGCAAATTTTAATTACGCCAGGGATTGCCTTTTCTATAGTAAATTATTCAAAAAATAATTTTTTACTGTCGCAAATTTTAAGTGCGCCAGGGATTGCCTTTTCTATAGTAAATTATTCAAAAAATAATTTTCAACTGTCGCAAATTTTAATTACGCCAGGGATTGCCTTTTCTATAGTAAATTATTAAAAAATAATTTTTTACTGTCGCAAATTTTAAGTGCGCCAGGGATTGCCTTTTCTATAGTAAATTATTCAAAAAATAATTTTCAACTGTCGCAATTTTAATTGCGCCAGGGATTGCCTTTTATATAGTAAATTATTCAAAAAATAATTTTATACTGTCGCAAATTTTAATTGCGCCAGGGATTGCCTTTTCTATAGTAAATTATTCAAAAAATAATTTTTTACTGTCGCAAATTTTAAATACGCTAGGGATTGCCTTTTCTATAGTAAATTTTGCAAAAAAATAATTTTTTACTATCGCAAGTTTTAATTGCGCCAGGGATTGCCTTTTCTATAGTAAATTTTTCAAAAATTAATATTATACTGTCGCAAATTTTAAGTGCGTCAGGGATTGCCTTTTCTATAGTAAATTATTCAAAAAACAATTTTCAACTGTCGCAAATTTTAATTACGCCAGGGATTGCCTTTTTTTAGTAAATTATTCAAAAAATAATTTTCTACTGTCGCAAATTTTAAATATCCCAGGGATTGCCTTTTCTATAGTAAATTATTCAAAAAATAATTTTCTACTGTCGCAAATTTTAATTACGCCAGGGATTGCCTTTTCTATAGTAAATTATTCAAAAAATAATTTTTTATTGTCGCAAATTTTAATTGCGCCAGGGATTGCCTTTTCTATAGTAAATTATTCAAAAAATAATTTTTTACTGTCGCAAATTTTAATTGCGTCAGGGATTGCCTTTTCTATTGTAAATTATTCAAAAAATAATTTTTTACTGTCGCAAATTTTAATTGCGCCAGGGATTGCCATTTCTATAGTAAATTATTCAAAAAATAATTTTTTACTGTCGCAAATTTTAATTGCGCCAGGGATTGCCTTTTCTATAGTAAATTATTCAAAAAAATAATTTTATACTGTCGCAAATTTTAATTACGCCAGGGATTGCCTTTTCTATAGTAAATTATTCAAAAAATAATTTTTTACTGTCGCAAATTTTAACTGCGCCAGGGATTGCCTTTTCTATAGTAAATTATTCAAAAAATGATTTTCAACTGTCGCAAATTTTAATTACGCCAGGGATTGCCTTTTCTATAGTAAATTTTGCAAAAAATAATTTTATACTTTCGCAAATTTTAATTACGCCAGGGATTGCCTTTTCTATAGTAAATTATTCAAAAAATAATTTTATACTGTCGCAAATTTTAATTACGCCAGGGATTGCCTTTTCTATAGTAAATTATTCAAAAAATAATTTTTTACTGTCGCAAATTTTAATTGCGCCAGGGATTGCCTTTTCTATAGTAAATTATTCAAAAAATAATTTTTTACTGTCGCAAATTTTAATTTCGCCAGGGATTGCCTTTTCTATAGTAAATTATTAAAAAAATAATTTTTACTGTCGCAAATTTTAATTGCGCCAGGGATTGCCTTTTCTATAGTAAATTATTCAAAAATAATTTTTTACTGCCGCAAATTTTAATTGCGCCAGGGAATGCCTTTTCTATAGTAAATTATTCAAAAAATAATTTTTTACTATTGCAAATTTTAAATATCCCAGGGATTGCCTTTTCTATAGTAAATTATTCAAAAAATAATTTTCAACTGTCGCAAATTTTAATTACGCCAGGGATTGCCTTTTCTATAGTAAATTTCTCACAAATTAATTTCTTACTGTCGCAAATTTCAATTACGCCAGGGATTGCCTTTTCTATAGTAAATTTTGCAAAATATAATTTTATACTGTCGCAAATTTTAATTACGCCAGGGATTGCCTTTTCTATAGTAAATTATTCAAAAAATAATTTTCTACTGTCGCAAATTTTAATTACGCCAGGCATTGCCTTTTCTATAGTAAATTATTCAAAAAATAATTTTTTACTGTCGCAAATTTTAATTGCGCCAGGGATTGCCTTTTCTATAGTAAATTATTCAAAAAATAATTTTATACTGTCGCAAATTTTAATTAGGCCAGGGATTGCCTTTTCTATAGTAAATTATTCAAAAAATAATTTTTTATTGTCGCAAATTTTAATTGCGCCAGGGATTGCCTTTTCAATAGTAAATTATTCAAAAAATAATTTTTTACTGTCGCAAATTTTAATTGCGCTAGGGATTGCCTTTTCTATAGTAAATTATTCAAAAAATAATTTTTTACTGTCGCAAATTTTAATTGCGCCAGGGATTGCCTTTTCTATAGTAAATTATTCAAAAAATAATTTTATACTGTCGCAAATTTTAATTAGGCCAGGGATTGCCTTTTCTATAATAAATTATTCAAAAAATAATTTTTTACTGTCGCAAATTTTAATTGCGCCAGGGATTGCCTTTTCAATAGTAAATTATTCAAAAAATAATTTTCAACTGTCGCAAATTTTAATTACGCCAGGGATTGCCTTTTCTATAGTAAATTTTGCAAAAAATAATTTTATACTGTCGCAAATTTTAATTACGCCAGGGATTGCCTTTTCTATAGTAAATTATTCAAAAAATAATTTTATACTGTCGCAAATTTTAATTACGCCAGGGATTGCCTTTTCTATAGTAAATTATTCAAAAAATAATTTTTTACTGTCGGAAATTTTAACTGCGCCAGGGATTGCCTTTTCTATAGTAAATTATTCAAAAAATGATTTTCAACTGTCGCAAATTTTAATTACGCCAGGGATTGCCTTTTCTATAGTAAATTTTGCAAAAAATAATTTTATACTTTCGCAAATTTTAATTACGCCAGGGATTGCCTTTTCTATAGTAAATTATTCAAAAAATAATTTTATACTGTCGCAAATTTTAATTACGCCAGGGATTGCCTTTTCTATAGTAAATTATTCAAAAAATAATTTTTTACTGTCGCAAATTTTAAGTGCGCCAGGGATTGCCTTTTCTATAGTAAATTATTCAAAAAATAATTTTCAACTGTCGCAAATTTTAATTACGCCAGGGATTGCCTTTTCTATAGTAAATTATTAAAAAATAATTTTTTACTGTCGCAAATTTTAAGTGCGCCATTACGCCAGGCATTGCCTTTTCTATAGTAAATTATTCAAAAAATAATTTTTTACTGTCGCAAATTTTAATTGCGCCAGGGATTGCCTTTTCTATAGTAAATTATTCAAAAAATAATTTTATACTGTCGCAAATTTTAATTAGGCCAGGGATTGCCTTTTCTATAGTAAATTATTCAAAAAATAATTTTTTATTGTCGCAAATTTTAATTGCGCCAGGGATTGCCTTTTCAATAGTAAATTATTCAAAAAATAATTTTTTACTGTCGCAAATTTTAATTGCGCTAGGGATTGCCTTTTCTATAGTAAATTATTCAAAAAATAATTTTTTACTGTCGCAAATTTTAATTGCGCCAGGGATTGCCTTTTCTATAGTAAATTATTCAAAAAATAATTTTATACTGTCGCAAATTTTAATTAGGCCAGGGATTGCCTTTTCTATAATAAATTATTCAAAAAATAATTTTTTACTGTCGCAAATTTTAATTGCGCCAGGGATTGCCTTTTCAATAGTAAATTATTCAAAAAATAATTTTCAACTGTCGCAAATTTTAATTACGCCAGGGATTGCCTTTTCTATAGTAAATTTTGCAAAAAATAATTTTATACTGTCGCAAATTTTAATTACGCCAGGGATTGCCTTTTCTATAGTAAATTATTCAAAAAATAATTTTATACTGTCGCAAATTTTAATTACGCCAGGGATTGCCTTTTCTATAGTAAATTATTCAAAAAATAATTTTTTACTGTCGGAAATTTTAAGTGCGCCAGGGATTGCCTTTTCTATAGTAAATTATTCAAAAAATAATTTTCAACTATCGCAAATTTTAATTACGCCAGGGATTGCCTTTTCTATAGTAAATTATTCAAAAAATAATTTTTTACTGTCGCAAATTTTAAGTGCGCCCGGGATTGCCTTTTCTATAGTAAATTATTCAAAAAATAATTTTTTACTGTCGCAAATTTTAATTGCGCCAGGGATTGCCTTTTCTATAATAAATTATTCAAAAAATAATTTTCTACTGTCGCAAATTTTAATTGCGCCAGGGATTGCCTTTTCTATAGTAAATTATTCAAAAAATAATTTTTTACTCTCGCAAATTTTAATTGCGACATGGATTGCCTTTTCTATAGTAAATTATTCAAAAAATAATTTTTTACTGTCGCAAATTTTAATTGCGCCAGGGATTGCCATTTCTATAGTAAATTATTCAAAAAATAATTTTCAACTGTCGCAAATTTTAATTACGCCAGGGATTGCCTTTTCTATAGTAAATTTCTCACAAATTAATTTATTACTGTCGCAAATTTTAAATACGCCAGGGATTGCCTTTTCTATAGTAAATTATTCAAAAAATAATTTTTTACTGTCGCAAATTTTAAATACGCCAGGGATTGCCTTTTCTATAGTAAATTATTCAAAAAATAAATTTCTACTGTCGCAAATTTTAATTACGCCAGGGATTGCCTTTTCTATAGTAAATTATTCAAAAAATAATTTTCAACTGTCGCAAATTTTAACAACGCGAGGGATTGCCTTTTCTATAGTAAATTATTCAAAAAATAACTTTCAACTGTCGCAAATTTTAATTACGCCAGGGTTTGCCTTTTCTATAGTAAATTATTCAAAAAATAATTTTTTACTGTCGCAAATTTTAATTGCGCCAGGGATTGCCTTTTCTATAGTAAATTATTCAAAAAATAATTTTCTACTGTCGCAAATTTTAATTGCGCCAGGGATTGCCTTTTCTATAGTAAATTATTCAAAAAATAATTTTCTACTGTCGCAAATTTTAATTGCGCCAGGGATTGCCTTTTCTATAGTAAATTATTCAAAAAATAATTTTATACTGTCGCAAATCTTAAGTGCGCCAGGGATTGCCTTTTCTATAGTAAATTTTGCAAAAAATAATATTCTACTGTCGCAAATTTTAATTACTCCAGGGATTGCCTTTTCTATAGTAAATTATTCAAAAAATAATTTTTTACTGTCGCAAATTTTAAGTGCGCCAGGGATTGCCTTTTCTATAGTAAATTATTCAAAAAATAATTTTCAACTGTCGCAAATTGTAATTGCGCCAGGGATTGCCTTTTCTATAGTAAATTATTCAAAAAATAATTTTCTACTGTCGCAAATTTTAAATATCCCAGGGATTGCCTTTTCTATAGTAAATTATTCAAAAAATAATTTTCTACTGTCGCAAATTTTAAATACGCCAGGGATTGCCTTTTCTATAGTAAATTATTCAAAAAATAATTTTTTACTGTCGCAAATTTTAAGTGCGCCAGGGTTTGCCTTTTCTATAGTAAATTTTTCAAAAAATAATTTTATACTGTCGCAAATTTTAAATACGCCAGGGATTGCCTTTTCTATAGTAAATTATTCAAAAAATAATTTTCTACTGTCGCAAATTTTAATTACGCCAGGGATTGCCTTTTCTATAGTAAATTATTCAAAAAATAATTTTTTACTATCGCAAGTTTTAATTGCGCCAGGGATTGCCTTTTCTACAGTAAATTTTGCAAAAAAATTATTTTTTACTGTCGCAAATTTTAATTGCGCCAGGGATTGCCTTTTCTATAGTAAATTATTCAAAAAATAATTTTCTACTGTCGCAAATTTTAAATACACCAGGGATTGCCTTTTCTATAGTAAATTATTCAAAAAATAATTTTCTACTGTCGCAAATTTTAATTACGTCAGGGATTGCCTTTTCTATAGTATATTATTCAAAAAATAATTTTTTACTGTCGCAAATTTTAAATATCCCAGGGATTGCCTTTTCTATAGTAAATTATTCAAAAAATAATTTTTTACTGTCGCAAATTTTAATTGCGCCAGCGATTGCCTTCTCTATAGTAAATTATTCAAAAAATAATTTTCTACTGTCGCAAATTTTAAGTGCGCCAGGGATTGCCTTTTCTATAGTAAATTATTCAAAAAATAATTTTTTACTGTCGCAAATTTTAATTACGCCAGGGATTGCCTTTTCTATAGTAAATTATTCAAAAAATAATTTTTTACTGTCGCAAATTTTAAGTGCGCCAGGGATTGCCTTTTCTGTAGTAAATTATTAAAAAAATAATTTTTTACTGTCGCAAATTTTAATTACGCCAGGGATTGCCTTTTCTATAGTAAATTATTCAAAAAATAATTTTCTACTGTCGCAAATTTTAAATATCCCAGGGATTGCCTTTTCTATAGTAAATTTCTCACAAAATAATTTTTTACTCTCGCAAATTTTAATTGCGCCAGGGATTGCCTTTTCTATAGTAAATTATTCAAAAAATAATTTACTACTGTCGCAAATTTTAAATATCCCAGGGATTGCCTTTTCTATAGCAAATTATTCAAAAAATAATTTTCAACTGTCGCAAATTTTAATTACGCCAGTGATTGCCTTTTCTATAGTAAATTATTCAGAAAATAATTTTTTACTGTCGCAAATTTTAATTACGCCAGGGATTGCCTTTTCTATAGTAAATTATTCAAAAAATAATTTTTTACTGTCGCAAATTTTAATTGCGCCAGGGATTGCCTTTTCTATAGGAAATTATTCAAAAAATAATTTTCTACTGTCGCAAATTTTAATTACGCCAGGGATTGCCTTTTCTATAGTAAATTATTCAAAAAATAATTTTTTACTCTCGCAAATTTTAATTGCGCCAGGGATTGCCTTTTCTATAGTAAATTATTCAAAAAATAATTTTTTACTGTCGCAAATTTTAATTGCGCCAGGGATTGCCATTTCTATAGTAAATTATTCAAAAAATAATTTTCAACTGTCGCAAATTTTAATTACGCCAGGGATTGCCTTTTCTATAGTAAATTTCTCACAAATTAATTTATTACTGTCGCAAATTTTAAATACGCCAGGGATTGCCTTTTCTATAGTAAATTATTCAAAAAATAATTTTTTACTGTCGCAAATTTTAAATACGCCAGGGATTGCCTTTTCTATAGTAAATTATTCAAAAAATAAATTTCTACTGTCGCAAATTTTAATTACGCCAGGGATTGCCTTTTCTATAGTAAATTATTCAAAAAATAATTTTCAACTGTCGCAAATTTTAACAACGCGAGGGATTGCCTTTTCTATAGTAAATTATTCAAAAAATAACTTTCAACTGTCGCAAATTTTAATTACGCCAGGGTTTGCCTTTTCTATAGTAAATTATTCAAAAAATAATTTTTTACTGTCGCAAATTTTAATTGCGCCAGGGATTGCCTTTTCTATAGTAAATTATTCAAAAAATAATTTTCTACTGTCGCAAATTTTAATTGCGCCAGGGATTGCCTTTTCTATAGTAAATTATTCAAAAAATAATTTTCTACTGTCGCAAATTTTAATTGCGCCAGGGATTGCCTTTTCTATAGTAAATTATTCAAAAAATAATTTTATACTGTCGCAAATCTTAAGTGCGCCAGGGATTGCCTTTTCTATAGTAAATTTTGCAAAAAATAATATTCTACTGTCGCAAATTTTAATTACTCCAGGGATTGCCTTTTCTATAGTAAATTATTCAAAAAATAATTTTTTACTGTCGCAAATTTTAAGTGCGCCAGGGATTGCCTTTTCTATAGTAAATTATTCAAAAAATAATTTTCAACTGTCGCAAATTGTAATTGCGCCAGGGATTGCCTTTTCTATAGTAAATTATTCAAAAAATAATTTTCTACTGTCGCAAATTTTAAATATCCCAGGGATTGCCTTTTCTATAGTAAATTATTCAAAAAATAATTTTCTACTGTCGCAAATTTTAAATACGCCAGGGATTGCCTTTTCTATAGTAAATTATTCAAAAAATAATTTTTTACTGTCGCAAATTTTAAGTGCGCCAGGGTTTGCCTTTTCTATAGTAAATTTTTCAAAAAATAATTTTATACTGTCGCAAATTTTAAATACGCCAGGGATTGCCTTTTCTATAGTAAATTATTCAAAAAATAATTTTCTACTGTCGCAAATTTTAATTACGGCAGGGATTGCCTTTTCTATAGTAAATTATTCAAAAAATAATTTTTTACTATCGCAAGTTTTAATTGCGCCAGGGATTGCCTTTTCTACAGTAAATTTTGCAAAAAAATTATTTTTTACTGTCGCAAATTTTAATTGCGCCAGGGATTGCCTTTTCTATAGTAAATTATTCAAAAAATAATTTTCTACTGTCGCAAATTTTAAATACACCAGGGATTGCCTTTTCTATAGTAAATTATTCAAAAAATAATTTTCTACTGTCGCAAATTTTAATTACGTCAGGGATTGCCTTTTCTATAGTATATTATTCAAAAAATAATTTTTTACTGTCGCAAATTTTAAATATCCCAGGGATTGCCTTTTCTATAGTAAATTATTCAAAAAATAATTTTTTACTGTCGCAAATTTTAATTGCGCCAGCGATTGCCTTCTCTATAGTAAATTATTCAAAAAATAATTTTCTACTGTCGCAAATTTTAAGTGCGCCAGGGATTGCCTTTTCTATAGTAAATTATTCAAAAAATAATTTTTTACTGTCGCAAATTTTAATTACGCCAGGGATTGCCTTTTCTATAGTAAATTATTCAAAAAATAATTTTTTACTGTCGCAAATTTTAAGTGCGCCAGGGATTGCCTTTTCTGTAGTAAATTATTCAAAAAATAATTTTTTACTGTCGCAAATTTTAATTACGCCAGGGATTGCCTTTTCTATAGTAAATTATTCAAAAAATAATTTTCTACTGTCGCAAATTTTAAATATCCCAGGGATTGCCTTTTCTATAGTAAATTTCTCACAAAATAATTTTTTACTCTCGCAAATTTTAATTGCGCCAGGGATTGCCTTTTCTATAGTAAATTATTCAAAAAATAATTTTCTACTGTCGCAAATTTTAAATATCCCAGGGATTGCCTTTTCTATAGCAAATTATTCAAAAAATAATTTTCAACTGTCGCAAATTTTAATTACGCCAGTGATTGCCTTTTCTATAGTAAATTATTCAGAAAATAATTTTTTACTGTCGCAAATTTTAATTACGCCAGGGATTGCCTTTTCTATAGTAAATTATTCAAAAAATAATTTTTTACTGTCGCAAATTTTAATTGCGCCAGGGATTGCCTTTTCTATAGGAAATTATTCAAAAAATAATTTTCTACTGTCGCAAATTTTAATTACGCCAGGGATTGCCTTTTCTATAGTAAATTATTCAAAAAATAATTTTATACTGTCGCAAATTTTAATTGCGCCAGGGATTGCCTTTTCTATAGTAAATTGTGCAAAAAAATAATTTTTTCTGTCGCAAATTTTAATTGCGCCAGGGATTGCCTCTTCTATAGTAAATTATTCAAAAAATAATTTTCTACTGTCGCAATTTTTAAATACGCCAGGGATTGCCTTTTCTATAGTAAATTATTCAAAAAATAATTTTTTACTGTCGCAAATTTTAATTACGCCAGGTATTGCCTTTTCTATAGTAAATTATTCAAAAAATAATTTTTTACTGTCGCAAATTTTAAATATCCCAGGGATTGCCTTTTCTATAGTAAATTATTCAAAAAATAATTTTCAACTGTCGCAAATTTTAATTACGCCAGGGATTGCCTTTTCTATAGTAAATTATTCAAAAATTAATTTTTTACTGTCGCAAATTTTAATTGCGCCAGGGATTGCCTTTTCTACAGTAAATTTTTCAAAAATTAATTTTCTACTGTCGCAAATTTTAATTGCGCCAGGGATTGCCTTTTCTATAGTAAATTATTCAAAAAATAATTTTTTACTGTCGCAAATTTTAATTGCGCCAGGGATTGCCTTTTCTATAGTAAATTATTCAAAAAATAATTTTCTACTGTCGCAAATTTTAATTACGCCAGGGATTGCCTTTTCTATAGTAAATTTTTCAAAAAATAATTTTTTACTGTCGCAAATTTTAATTACGCCAGGGATTGCCTTTTCTATAGTAAATTATTCAAAAAATAATTTTTTACTGTCGCAAATTTTAATTACGCCAGGGATTGCCTTTTCTATAGTAAATTATTCAAAAAATAATTTTCTACTGTCGCAAATTTTAATTACGCCAGGGATTGCCTTTTCTATAGTAAATTATTCAAAAAATAATTTTTTACTGTCGCAAATTTTAAATATCCCAGGGATTGCCTTTTCTATAGTAAATTATTCAAAAAATAGTTTTTTACTGTCGCAAATTTCAAGTGCGCCAGGGATTGCCTTTTCTATAGTAAACTTTTCAAAAAATAATTTTTTACTGTCGCAAATTTTAATTGCGCCAGGGATTGCCTTTTCTATAGTAAATTATTCAAAAAATAACGTTTTACTGTCGAAAATTTTAAATACGCCAGGGATTGCCTTTTCTATAGTAAATTATTCAAAAAATAATTTTCTACTTTCGCAAATTTTAATTGCGCCAGGGATTGCCTTTTCTATAGTAAATTTCTCACAAAATAATTTTTTACTGTTGCAAATTTTTAATTGCGGCAGGGATTGCCTTTTCTATAGTAAATTATTCAAAAAATAATTTTCTACTGTCGCAAATTTTAAATATCCCAGGGATTGCCTTTTCTATAGTAAATTATTCAAAAAATAATTTTCTACTGTCGCAAATTTTAAATATCCCAGGGATTGCCTTTTCTATAGTAAATTATTCAAAAAATAATTTTCTACTGTCGCAAATTTCAAGTGCGCCAGGGATTGCCTTTTCTATAGTAAATTATTCAAAAAATAATTTTCTACTTTCGCAAATTTTAATTACGCCAGGGATTGCCTTTTCTATAGTAAATTATTCAAAAAATAATTTTTTACTGTCGGAAATTTTAAGTGCGCCAGGGATTGCCTTTTCTATAGTAAATTATTCAAAAAATAATTTTCAACTATCGCAAATTTTAATTACGCCAGGGATTGCCTTTTCTATAGTAAATTATTCAAAAAATAATTTTTTACTGTCGCAAATTTTAAGTGCGCCCGGGATTGCCTTTTCTATAGTAAATTATTCAAAAAATAATTTTTTACTGTCGCAAATTTTAATTGCGCCAGGGATTGCCTTTTCTATAATAAATTATTCAAAAAATAATTTTCTACTGTCGCAAATTTTAATTGCGCCAGGGATTGCCTTTTCTATAGTAAATTATTCAAAAAATAATTTTTTACTCTCGCAAATTTTAATTGCGCCAGGGATTGCCTTTTCTATAGTAAATTATTCAAAAAATAATTTTTTACTGTCGCAAATTTTAATTGCGCCAGGGATTGCCATTTCTATAGTAAATTATTCAAAAAATAATTTTCAACTGTCGCAAATTTTAATTACGCCAGGGATTGCCTTTTCTATAGTAAATTTCTCACAAATTAATTTATTACTGTCGCAAATTTTAAATACGCCAGGGATTGCCTTTTCTATAGTAAATTATTCAAAAAATAATTTTTTACTGTCGCAAATTTTAAATACGCCAGGGATTGCCTTTTCTATAGTAAATTATTCAAAAAATAAATTTCTACTGTCGCAAATTTTAATTACGCCAGGGATTGCCTTTTCTATAGTAAATTATTCAAAAAATAATTTTCAACTGTCGCAAATTTTAACAACGCGAGGGATTGCCTTTTCTATAGTAAATTATTCAAAAAATAACTTTCAACTGTCGCAAATTTTAATTACGCCAGGGTTTGCCTTTTCTATAGTAAATTATTCAAAAAATAATTTTTTACTGTCGCAAATTTTAATTGCGCCAGGGATTGCCTTTTCTATAGTAAATTATTCAAAAAATAATTTTCTACTGTCGCAAATTTTAATTGCGCCAGGGATTGCCTTTTCTATAGTAAATTATTCAAAAAATAATTTTCTACTGTCGCAAATTTTAATTGCGCCAGGGATTGCCTTTTCTATAGTCAATTATTCAAAAAATAATTTTATACTGTCGCAAATCTTAAGTGCGCCAGGGATTGCCTTTTCTATAGTAAATTTTGCAAAAAATAATATTCTACTGTCGCAAATTTTAATTACTCCAGGGATTGCCTTTTCTATAGTAAATTATTCAAAAAATAATTTTTTACTGTCGCAAATTTTAAGTGCGCCAGGGATTGCCTTTTCTATAGTAAATTATTCAAAAAATAATTTTCAACTGTCGCAAATTGTAATTGCGCCAGGGATTGCCTTTTCTATAGTAAATTATTCAAAAAATAATTTTCTACTGTCGCAAATTTTAAATATCCCAGGGATTGCCTTTTCTATAGTAAATTATTCAAAAAATAATTTTCTACTGTCGCAAATTTTAAATACGCCAGGGATTGCCTTTTCTATAGTAAATTATTCAAAAAATAATTTTTTACTGTCGCAAATTTTAAGTGCGCCAGGGTTTGCCTTTTCTATAGTAAATTTTTCAAAAAATAATTTTATACTGTCGCAAATTTTAAATACGCCAGGGATTGCCTTTTCTATAGTAAATTATTCAAAAAATAATTTTCTACTGTCGCAAATTTTAATTACGCCAGGGATTGCCTTTTCTATAGTAAATTATTCAAAAAATAATTTTTTACTATCGCAAGTTTTAATTGCGCCAGGGATTGCCTTTTCTACAGTAAATTTTGCAAAAAAATTATTTTTTACTGTCGCAAATTTTAATTGCGCCAGGGATTGCCTTTTCTATAGTAAATTATTCAAAAAATAATTTTCTACTGTCGCAAATTTTAAATACACCAGGGATTGCCTTTTCTATAGTAAATTATTCAAAAAATAATTTTCTACTGTCGCAAATTTTAATTACGTCAGGGATTGCTTTTTTTTATAGTATATTATTCAAAAAATAATTTTTTACTGTCGCAAATTTTAAATATCCCAGGGATTGCCTTTTCTATAGTAAATTATTCAAAAAATAATTTTTTACTGTCGCAAATTTTAATTGCGCCAGCGATTGCCTTCTCTATAGTAAATTATTCAAAAAATAATTTTCTACTGTCGCAAATTTTAAGTGCGCCAGGGATTGCCTTTTCTATAGTAAATTATTCAAAAAATAATTTTTTACTGTCGCAAATTTTAATTACGCCAGGGATTGCCTTTTCTATAGTAAATTATTCAAAAAATAATTTTTTACTGTCGCAAATTTTAAGTGCGCCAGGGATTGCCTTTTCTGTAGTAAATTATTCAAAAAATAATTTTTTACTGTCGCAAATTTTAATTACTCCAGGGATTGCCTTTTCTATAGTAAATTATTCAAAAAATAATTTTCTACTGTCGCAAATTTTAAATATCCCAGGGATTGCCTTTTCTATAGTAAATTTCTCACAAAATAATTTTTTACTCTCGCAAATTTTAATTGCGCCAGGGATTGCCTTTTCTATAGTAAATTATTCAAAAAATAATTTTCTACTGTCGCAAATTTTAAATATCCCAGGGATTGCCTTTTCTATAGCAAATTATTCAAAAAATAATTTTCAACTGTCGCAAATTTTAATTACGCCAGTGATTGCCTTTTCTATAGTAAATTATTCAGAAAATAATTTTTTACTGTCGCAAATTTTAATTACGCCAGGGATTGCCTTTTCTATAGTAAATTATTCAAAAAATAATTTTTTACTGTCGCAAATTTTAATTGCGCCAGGGATTGCCTTTTCTATAGGAAATTATTCAAAAAATAATTTTCTACTGTCGCAAATTTTAATTACGCCAGGGATTGCCTTTTCTATAGTAAATTATTCAAAAAATAATTTTATACTGTCGCAAATTTTAATTGCGCCAGGGATTGCCTTTTCTATAGTAAATTTTGCAAAAAAATAATTTTTTCTGTCGCAAATTTTAATTGCGCCAGGGATTGCCTCTTCTATAGTAAATTATTCAAAAAATAATTTTCTACTGTCGCAATTTTTAAATACGCCAGGGATTGCCTTTTCTATAGTAAATTATTCAAAAAATAATTTTTTACTGTCGCAAATTTTAATTACGCCAGGTATTGCCTTTTCTATAGTAAATTATTCAAAAAATAATTTTTTACTGTCGCAAATTTTAAATATCCCAGGGATTGCCTTTTCTATAGTAAATTATTCAAAAAATAATTTTCAACTGTCGCAAATTTTAATTACGCCAGGGATTGCCTTTTCTATAGTAAATTATTCAAAAATTAATTTTTTACTGTCGCAAATTTTAATTGCGCCAGGGATTGCCTTTTCTACAGTAAATTTTTCAAAAATTAATTTTCTACTGTCGCAAATTTTAATTGCGCCAGGGATTGCCTTTTCTATAGTAAATTATTCAAAAAATAATTTTTTACTGTCGCAAATTTTAATTGCGCCAGGGATTGCCTTTTCTATAGTAAATTATTCAAAAAATAATTTTCTACTGTCGCAAATTTTAATTACGCCAGGGATTGCCTTTTCTATAGTAAATTTTTCAAAAAATAATTTTTTACTGTCGCAAATTTTAATTACGCCAGGGATTGCCTTTTCTATAGTAAATTATTCAAAAAATAATTTTTTACTGTCGCAAATTTTAATTACGCCAGGGATTGCCTTTTCTATAGTAAATTATTCAAAAAATAATTTTCTACTGTCGCAAATTTTAATTACGCCAGGGATTGCCTTTTCTATAGTAAATTATTCAAAAAATAATTTTTTACTGTCGCAAATTTTAAATATCCCAGGGATTGCCTTTTCTATAGTAAATTATTCAAAAAATAGTTTTTTACTGTCGCAAATTTCAAGTGCGCCAGGGATTGCCTTTTCTATAGTAAACTTTTCAAAAAATAATTTTTTACTGTCGCAAATTTTAATTGCGCCAGGGATTGCCTTTTCTATAGTAAATTATTCAAAAAATAACGTTTTACTGTCGAAAATTTTAAATACGCCAGGGATTGCCTTTTCTATAGTAAATTATTCAAAAAATAATTTTCTACTTTCGCAAATTTTAATTGCGCCAGGGATTGCCTTTTCTATAGTAAATTTCTCACAAAATTATTTTTTACTGTTGCAAATTTTTAATTGCGGCAGGGATTGCCTTTTCTATAGTAAATTATTCAAAAAATAATTTTCTACTGTCGCAAATTTTAAATATCCCAGGGATTGCCTTTTCTATAGTAAATTATTCAAAAAATAATTTTCTACTGTCGCAAATTTTAAATATCCCAGGGATTGCCTTTTCTATAGTAAATTATTCAAAAAATAATTTTCTACTGTCGCAAATTTCAAGTGCGCCAGGGATTGCCTTTTCTATAGTAAATTATTCAAAAAATAATTTTCTACTTTCGCAAATTTTAATTGCGCCAGGGATTGCCTTTTCTATAGTAAATTTCTCACAAAATAATTTTTTACTGTTGCAAATTTTTAATTGCGCCAGGGACTGCCTTTTCTATAGTAAATTATTCAAAAAATAATTTTCTACTGTCGCAAATTTTAAATATCCCAGGGATTGCCATTTCTATAGTAAACTTTTCAAAAAATAATTTTTTACTGTCGCAAATTTTAATTGCGCCAGGGATTGCCTTTTCTATAGTAAATTATTGAAAAAATAATTTTTTACTGTCGAAAATTTTAAATACGCCAGGGATTGCCTTTTCTATAGTAAATTATTCAAAAAATAATTTTCTACTTTCGCAAATTTTAATTGCGCCAGGGATTGCTTTTTCTATAGTAAATTTCTCACAAAATAATTTTTTACTGTTGCAAATTTTTAATTGCGCCAGGGATTGCCTTTTCTCTAGTAAATTATTCAGAAAATAATTTTCTACTGTCGCAAATTTTAAATATCCCAGGGATTGCCTTTTCTATAGTAAATTATTCAAAAAATAATTTTCTACTGTCGCAAATTTTAAATATCCCAGGGATTGCCTTTTCTATAGTAAATTATTCAAAAAATAATTTTCTACTGTCGCAAATTTCAAGTGCGCCAGGGATTGCCTTTTCTATAGTAAATTATTCAAAAAATAATTTTCTACTGTCGCAAATTTTAATTACGCCAGGGATTGCCTTTTCTATAGTAAATTATTCAAAAAATAATTTTCTACTGTCGCAAATTTTAATTGCGCCAGGGATTGCCTTTTCTACAGTAAATTTTTCAAAAAATAATTTTCTACTGTCGCAAATTTTAATTGCGCCAGGGATTGCCTTTTCTACAGTAAATTTTTCAAAAAATAATATTCTACTGTCGCAAATTTTAATTGCGCCAGGGATTGCTTTTTCTACAGTAAATTTTTCATAAATTAATTTTTTACTGTCGCAAATTTTAATTGCGCCAGGGATTGCCTTTTCTATAGTAAATTATTCAAAAAATAATTTTTTACTGTCGAAAATTTTAAATACGCCAGGGATTGCCTTTTCTATAGTAAATTATTCAAAAAATAATTTTCTACTGTCGCAAATTTTAATTGCGCCAGGGATTGGCTTTTCTATAGTAAATTATTCAAAAAATAATTTTTTACTGTCGCAAATTTTAATTGCGCCAGGGATTGCCTTTTCTATGGTAAATTATTCAAAAAATAATTTTCTACTGTCGCAAATTTTAATTACGCCAGGGATTGCCTTTTCTATAGTAAATTATTCAAAAAATAATTTAATACTGTCGCAAATTTTAAGTGCGCCAGGGATTGCCTTTTCTATAGTAAACTTTTCAAAAAATAATTTTTTACTGTCGCAAATTTTAATTGCGCCAGGGATTGCCTTTTCTATAGTAAATTATTCAAAAAATAATTTTTTACTGTCGAAAATTTTAAATACGCCAGGGATTGCCATTTCTATAGTAAATTATTCAAAAAATAATTTTCTACTGTCGCAAATTTTAATTGCGCCAGGGATTGCCTTTTCTATAGTAAATTTCTCACAAAATAATTTTTTACTGTCGCAAATTTTAATTGCGCCAGGGATTGCCTTTTCTATAGTAAATTATTCAAAAAATAATTTTCTACTGTCGCAAATTTTAAATATCCCAGGGATTGCCTTTTCTATAGTAAATTATTCAAAAAATAATTTTCTACTGTAGCAAATTTTAAATATCCCAGGGATTGCCTTTTCTATAGTAAATTATTCAAAAAATCATTTTCTACTGTCGCAAGTTTTAATTACGCCAGGGATTGCCTTTTCTATAGTAAATTATTCAAAAAATAATTTTCAATTGTCGCAAATTTTAATTGCGCCAGGGATTGCCTTTTCTATAGTAAATTTTGCTAAAAATAATTTTATACTGTCGCAAATTTTAATTGCGCCAGGGATTGCCTTTTCTTTAGTAGATTATTCAAAAAATAATTTTATACTGTCGCAAATTTTAATTACGCCAGGGATTGCTTTTCTATAGTAAATTATTCAAAAAATAATTTTCAACTGTCGCAAATTGT
The DNA here is from genome assembly GCA_963930735.1 of Dioctria linearis. Taxonomy (NCBI): domain Eukaryota; kingdom Metazoa; phylum Arthropoda; class Insecta; order Diptera; family Asilidae; genus Dioctria; species Dioctria linearis. Next base: position 67,440 of record CAWVNZ010001798.1, on the reverse strand, counting down.
AATTGCGCCAGGGATTGCCTTTTCTATAGTAAATTATTCAAAAAATAATTTTCTACTGTCGCAAATTTTAATTACACCAGGGATTGCCTTTTCTATAGTAAATAATTCTAAAATAATTTTCTACTGTCGCAAATTTTAATTACGCCAGGGATTGCCTTTTTTATAGTAAATTATTCAAAAAATAATTTTCTACTGTCGCAAATTTTAATTACGCCAGGGATTGCCTTTTCTATAGTAAATTATTCAAAAAATAATTTTATACTGTCGCAAATTTTCATTGCGCCAGGGATTGCCTTTTCTATAGTAAATTTTGCAAAAAATAATTTTTTACTGTCGCAAATTTTAATTGCGCCAGGGGTTGCCTTTTCTATAGTAAATTATTCAAAAAATAATTTTCAACTGTCGCAAATTGTAATTGCGCCAGGGATTGCCTTTTCTACAGTAAATTTTTCAAAAAATAATTTTCTACTGTCGCAAATTTTAATTGCGCCAGGGATTGCCTTTTCTACAGTAAATTTTTCAAAAAATAATATTCTACTGTCGCAAATTTTAATTGCGCCAGGGATTGCTTTTTCTACAGTAAATTTTTCAAAAATTAATTTTTTACTGTCGCAAATTTTAATTGCGCCAGGGATTGCCTTTTCTATAGTAAATTATTCAAAAAATAATTTTCTACTGTCGCAAATTTTAATTACGCCAGGGATTGCCTTTTCTATAGTAAATTATTCAAAAAATAATTTAATACTGTCGCAAATTTTAAGTGCGCCAGGGATTGCCTTTTCTATAGTAAACTTTTCAAAAAATAATTTTTTACTGTCGCAAATTTTAATTGCGCCAGGGATTGCCTTTTCTATAGTAAATTATTCAAAAAATAATTTTTTACTGTCGAAAATTTTAAATACGCCAGGGATTGCCATTTCTATAGTAAATTATTCAAAAAATAATTTTCTACTGTCGCAAATTTTAATTGCGCCAGGGATTGCCTCTTCTATATTAAATTTCTCACAAAATAATTTTTTACTGTCGCAAATTTTAATTGCGCCAGGGATTGCCTTTTCTATAGTAAATTATTCAAAAAATAATTTTCTACTGTCGCAAATTTTAAATATCCCAGGGATTGCCTTTTCTATAGTAAATTATTCAAAAAATAATTTTCTACTGTAGCAAATTTTAAATATCCCAGGGATTGCCTTTTCTATAGTAAATTATTCAAAAAATAATTTTCTACTGTCGCAAGTTTTAATTACGCCAGGGATTGCCTTTTCTATAGTAAATTATTCAAAAAATAATTTTCAATTGTCGCAAATTTTAACTGCGCCAGGGATTGCCTTTTCTATAGTAAATTTTGCTAAAAATAATTTTATACTGTCGCAAATTTTAATTGCGCCAGGGATTGCCTTTTCTTTAGTAGATTATTCAAAAAATAATTTTATACTGTCGCAAATTTTAATTACGCCAGGGATTGCTTTTCTATAGTAAATTATTCAAAAAATAATTTTCAACTGTCGCAAATTGTAATTGCGCCAGGGATTGCCTTTTCTATAGTAAATTATTCAAAAAATAATTTTCTACTGTCGCAAATTTTAATTACGCCAGGGATTGCCTTTTCTATAGCAAATAATTCAAAACTAATTTTCTACTGTCGCAAATTTTAATTACGCCAGGGATTGCCTTTTTTATAGTAAATTATTCAAAAAATAATTTTCTACTGTCGCAAATTTTAATTACGCCAGGGATTGCCTTTTCTATAGTAAATTATTCAAAAAATAATTTTATACTGTCGCAAATTGTAATTGCGCCAGGGATTGCCTTTTCTATAGTAAATTTTGCAAAAAATAATTTTTTACTGTCGCAAATTTTAATTGCGCCAGGGATTGCCTTTTCTATAGTAAATTATTCAAAAAATAATTTTCTATTGTCGCAAATTTTAATTGCGCCAGGGATTGCCTTTTCTACAGTAAATTTTTCAAAAAATAATTTTCTACTGTCGCAAATTTTAATTGCGCCAGGGATTGCCTTTTCTACAGTAAATTTTTCAAAAAATAATATTCTACTGTCGCAAATTTTAATTGCGCCAGGGATTGCTTTTTCTACAGTAAATTTTTCAAAAATTAATTTTTTACTGTCGCAAATTTTAATTGCGCCAGGGATTGCCTTTTCTATAGTAAATTATTCAAAAAATAATTTTATACTGTCGCAAATTTTAAGTGCGCCAGGGATTGCCTTTTCTATAGTAAACTTTTCAAAAAATAATTTTTTACTGTCGCAAATTTTAATTGCGCCAGGGATTGCCTTTTCTATAGCAAATTATTCAAAAAATAATTTTTTACTGTCGAAAATTTTAAATACGCCAGGGATTGCCATTTCTATAGTAAATTATTCAAAAAATAATTTTCTACTGTCGCAAATTTTAATTGCGCCAGGTATTGCCTTTTCTATAGTAAATTTCTCACAAAATAATTTTTTACTGTCGCAAATTTTAATTGCGCCAGGGATTGCCTTTTCTATAGTAAATTATTCAAAAAATAATTTTCTACTGTCGCAAATTTTAAATATCCCAGGGATTGCCTTTTCTATAGTAAATTATTCAAAAAATAATTTTCTACTGTAGCAAATTTTAAATATCCCAGGGATTGCCTTTTCTATAGTAAATTATTCAAAAAATAATTTTCTACTGTCGCAAATTTTAATTACGCCAGGGATTGCCTTTTCTATAGTAAAGTATTCAAAAAATAATTTTTTACTGTCGCAAATTTTAATTACGCCAGGGATTGCCTTTTCTATAGTAAATTATTCAAAAAATAATTTTTTACTGTCGCAAATTTTAATTGCGCCAGGGATTGCCTTTTCTATAGTAAATTATTCAAAAAATAATTTTCTACTGTCGCAAATTTTAATTACGCCAGGAATTGCCTTTTCTATAGTAAATTATTCAAAAAATAATTTTATACTGTCGCAAATTTTAATTGCGCCAGGGATTGCCTTTTCTATAGTAAATTATTCAAAAAATAATTTTTTACTGTCGCAAATTTTAAGTGCGCCAGGGATTGCCTTTTCTATAGTAAATTATTCAAAAAATAATTTTTTACTGTCGCAAATTTTAAATATCCCAGGGATTGCCTTTTCTATAGTAAATTATTCAAAAAATAATTTCTTACTGTCGCAAATTTTAAGTGCGCCAGGGGTTGCCTTTTCTATAGTAAACTTTTCAAAAAATAATTTTTTACTGTCGCAAATTTTAATTGCGCCAGGGATTGCCTTTTCTATAGTAAATTAATCAAAAAATAATTTTTTACTGTCGAAAATTTTAAATACGCCAGGGATTGCCTTTTCTATAGTAAATTATTCAAAAAATAATTTTCTACTGTCGCAAATTTTAACTGCGCCAGGGATTGCCTTTTCTATAGTAAATTTCTCACAAAATAATTTTTTACTGTCGCAAATTTTAATTGCGCCAGGGATTGCCTTTTCTATAGTAAATTATTCAAAAAATAATTTTCTACTGTCGCAAATTTTAAATATCCCAGGGATTGCCTTTTCTTTAGTAAATTATTCAAAAAATAATTTTCTACTGTCGCAAATTTTAATTACGCCAGGGATTGCCTTTTCTATAGTAAATTATTCAAAAAATAATTTTTTACTGTCGCAAGTTTTAATTACGCCAGGGATTGCCTTTTCTATAGTAAAATTTTCAAAAAATAATTTTTTACTGCCGCAAATTTTAAATATCCCAGGGATTGCCTTTTCTATAGTAAATTATTCAAAAAATAATTTTTTACTGTCGCAAATTTTAAGTGCGCCAGGGATTGCCTTTTCTATAGTAAACTTTTCAAAAAATAATTTTCTACTGTCGCAAATTTTAATTGCGCCAGGGATTGCCTTTTTATTGTAAATTATTCAAAAAATAATTTTTTACTGTCGCAAATTTTAATTGCGCCAGGGATTGCCTTTTCTATAGTAAATTATTCAAAAAATAATTGTCTACTGTCGCAAATTTTAATTACGCCAGGGATTGCCTTTTCTATAGTAAATTATTCAAAAAATAATTTTATACTGTCGCAAATTTTAATTGCGCCAGGGATTGCCTTTTCTATAGTAAATTATTCAAAAAATAATTTTTTACTGTCGCAAATTTTAAGTGCGCCAGGGATTGCCTTTTCTATAGTAAATTATTCAAAAAATAATTTTATACTGTCGCAAATTTTAATTACGCCAGGCATTGCCTTTTCTATAGTAAATTTTTCAAAAAATAATTTTCTACTCTCGCAAATTTTAAATATCCCAGGGATTGCCTTTCCTATAGTAAATTTCTCACAAATTAATTTCTTACTGTGGCAAATTTTAAATACGCCAGGGATTGCCTTTTCTATAGTAAATTATTCAAAAAATAATTTTTTACTCTCGCAAATTTTAAATACGCCAGGAATTGCCTTTTCTATAGTAAATTATTCAAAAAAATAATTTTCTACTGTCGCAAATTTTAATTACGCCAGGGATTGCCTTTTCTATAGTAAATTATTCAAAAAATAATTTTCAACTGTCGCAAATTTTAATTGCGCCAGGGATTGCCTTTTCTATAGTAAATTATTCAAAAAATAATTTCCTACTGTCGCAAAATTTAATTGCGCCAGGGATTGCCTTTTCTATAGTAAATTATGTATTCAAAAAATAATTTTTTACTGTCGAAAATTTTAAATACGCCAGGGATTGCCATTTCTATAGTAAATTATTCAAAAAATAATTTTCTACTGTCGCAAATTTTAATTGCGCAGGTATTGCCTTTTCTATAGTAAATTTCTCACAAAATAATTTTTTACTGTCGCAAATTTTAATTGCGCCAGGGATTGCCTTTTCTATAGTAAATTATTCAAAAAATAATTTTCTACTGTCGCAAATTTTAAATATCCCAGGGATTGCCTTTTCTATAGTAAATTATTCAAAAAATAATTTTCTACTGTAGCAAATTTTAAATATCCCAGGGATTGCCTTTTCTATAGTAAATTATTCAAAAAATAATTTTCTACTGTCGCAAATTTTAATTACGCCAGGGATTGCCTTTTCTATAGTAAAGTATTCAAAAAATAATTTTTTACTGTCGCAAATTTTAATTACGCCAGGGATTGCCTTTTCTATAGTAAATTATTCAAAAAATAATTTTTTACTGTCGCAAATTTTAATTGCGCCAGGGATTGCCTTTTCTATAGTAAATTATTCAAAAAATAATTTTCTACTGTCGCAAATTTTAATTACGCCAGGAATTGCCTTTTCTATAGTAAATTATTCAAAAAATAATTTTATACTGTCGCAAATTTTAATTGCGCCAGGGATTGCCTTTTCTATAGTAAATTATTCAAAAAATAATTTTTTACTGTCGCAAATTTTAAGTGCGCCAGGGATTGCCTTTTCTATAGTAAATTATTCAAAAAATAATTTTTTACTGTCGCAAATTTTAAATATCCCAGGGATTGCCTTTTCTATAGTAAATTATTCAAAAAATAATTTCTTACTGTCGCAAATTTTAAGTGCGCCAGGGGTTGCCTTTTCTATAGTAAACTTTTCAAAAAATAATTTTTTACTGTCGCAAATTTTAATTGCGCCAGGGATTGCCTTTTCTATAGTAAATTAATCAAAAAATAATTTTTTACTGTCGAAAATTTTAAATACGCCAGGGATTGCCTTTTCTATAGTAAATTATTCAAAAAATAATTTTCTACTGTCGCAAATTTTAACTGCGCCAGGGATTGCCTTTTCTATAGTAAATTATCTCACAAAATAATTTTTTACTGTCGCAAATTTTAATTGCGCCAGGGATTGCCTTTTCTATAGTAAATTATTCAAAAAATAATTTTCTACTGTCGCAAATTTTAAATATCCCAGGGATTGCCTTTTCTTTAGTAAATTATTCAAAAAATAATTTTCTACTGTCGCAAATTTTAATTACGCCAGGGATTGCCTTTTCTATAGTAAATTATTCAAAAAATAATTTTTTACTGTCGCAAGTTTTAATTACGCCAGGGATTGCCTTTTCTATAGTAAAATTTTCAAAAAATAATTTTTTACTGCCGCAAATTTTAAATATCCCAGGGATTGCCTTTTCTATAGTAAATTATTCAAAAAATAATTTTTTACTGTCGCAAATTTTAAGTGCGCCAGGGATTGCCTTTTCTATAGTAAACTTTTCAAAAAATAATTTTCTACTGTCGCAAATTTTAATTGCGCCAGGGATTGCCTTTTTATTGTAAATTATTCAAAAAATAATTTTTTACTGTCGCAAATTTTAAATTGCGCCAGGGATTGCCTTTTCTATAGTAAATTATTCAAAAAATAATTTTCTACTGTCGCAAATTTTAATTACGCCAGGGATTGCCTTTTCTATAGTAAATTATTCAAAAAATAATTTATACTGTCGCAAATTTTAATTGCGCCAGGGATTGCCTTTTCTATAGTAAATTATTCAAAAAATAATTTTTTACTGTCGCAAATTTTAAGTGCGCCAGGGATTGCCTTTTCTATAGTAAATTATTCAAAAAATAATTTTATACTGTCGCAAATTTTAATTACGCCAGGCATTGCCTTTTCTATAGTAAATTTTTCAAAAAATAATTTTCTACTCTCGCAAATTTTAAATATCCCAGGGATTGCCTTTCCTATAGTAAATTTCTCACAAATTAATTTCTTACTGTGGCAAATTTTAAATACGCCAGGGATTGCCTTTTCTATAGTAAATTATTCAAAAAATAATTTTTTACTCTCGCAAATTTTAAATACGCCAGGAATTGCCTTTTCTATAGTAAATTATTCAAAAAAATAATTTTCTACTGTCGCAAATTTTAATTACGCCAGGGATTGCCTTTTCTATAGTAAATTATTCAAAAAATAATTTTCAACTGTCGCAAATTTTAATTGCGCCAGGGATTGCCTTTTCTATAGTAAATTATTCAAAAAATAATTTCCTACTGTCGCAAAATTTAATTGCGCCAGGGATTGCCTTTTCTATAGTAAATTATGTCAAAAAATAATTTTTTACTTTCGCAAATTTTAATTGCGCCAGGGATTGCCTTTTCTATAGTAAATTATTCTAAAAATAATTTTCTACTGTCGCAAATTTTAAATATCACTGGGATTGTCTTTTCTATAGTAAATTATTCAAAAAATAATTTTCTACTGTCGCAAATTTTAATTACGCCAGGGATTGCCTTTTCTATAGTAAATTATTCAAAAAATAATTTTTTACTGTCGCAAATTTTAATTGCGCCAGGGATTGCCTTTTCTATAGTAAATTTCTCACAAAATAATTTTTTACTGTCGCAAATTTTAATTGCGCCAGGGATTGCCTTTTCTGTAGTAAATTATTCAAAAAATAATTTTCTACTGTCGCAAATTTTAAATATCCCAGGGATTGCCTTTTCAATAGTAAATTATTCAAAAAATAATTTTCTACTGTCGCAAATTTTAAATATCCCAGGGATTGCCTTTTCTATAGTAAATTATTCAAAAAATAATTTTCTACTGTCGCAAATTTTAATTACGCCAGGGATTGCCTTTTCTATAGTAAATTATTCAAAAAATAATTTTTTACTGTCGCAAATTTTAATTACGCCAGGGATTGCCTTTTCTATAGTAAATTATTCAAAAAATAATTTTTTACTGTCGCAAATTTTAATTGCGCCAGGGATTGCCTTTTCTATAGTAAATTATTCAAAAAATAATTTTCTACTGTCGCAAATTTTAAATATCCCAGGGACTGCCTTTTCTATAGTAAATTATTCAAAAAATAATTTTCTACTGTCGCAAATTTTAATTACGCCAGGGATTGCCTTTTCTATAGTAAATTATTCAAAAAATACTTTTTTACTGCCGCAAATTTTAATTGCGCCAGGGATTGCCTTTTCTATAGTAAATTTCTCACAAAATAATTTTTTACTGTCGCAAATTTTAATTGCGCCAGGGATTGCCTTTTCTGTAGTAAATTATTCAAAAAATAATTTTCTACTGTCGCAAATTTTAAATATCCCAGGGATTGCCTTTTCTATAGTAAATTATTCAAAAAATAATTTTCTACTGTCGCAAATTTTAAATATCCCAGGGATTGCCTTTTCTATAGTAAATTATTCAAAAAATAATTTTCTACTGTCGCAAATTTTAATTACGCCAGGGATTGCCTTTTCTATAGTAAATTATTCAAAAAATAATTTTTTACTGTCGCAAATTTTAATTACGCCAGGGATTGCCTTTTCTATAGTAAATTATTCAAAAAATAATTTTTTACTGTCGCAAATTTTAATTGCGCCAGGGATTGCCTTTTCTATAGTAAATTATTCAAAAAATAATTTTCTACTGTCGCAAATTTTAATTACGCCAGGGATTGCCTTTTCTATAGTAAATTATTCAAAAAATAATTTTATACTGTCGCAAATTTTAATTGCTCCAGGGATTGCCTTTTCTATAGTAAATTTTGCAAAAAATAATTTTTTACTGTCGCAAATTTTAATTGCGCCAGGGATTGCCTTTTCTATAGTAAATTATTCAAAAAATAATTTTCTACTGTCGCAAATTTTAATTGCGCCAGGGATTGCCTTTTCTACAGTAAATTTTTCAAAAAATAATTTTCTACTGTCGCAAATTTTAATTGCGCAAGGGAATATCTTTTCTACAGTAAATTTTTCAAAAAATAATATTCTACTGTCGCAAATTTTAATTGCGCCAGGGATTGCTTTTTCTACAGTAAATTTTTTAAAAATTAATTTTTTACTGTCGCAAATTTTAATTGCGCCAGGGATTGCCTTTTCTATAGTAAATTATTCAAAAAATAATTTTTTACTGTCGAAAATTTTAAATACGCCAGGGATTGCCTTTTCTATAGTAAATTATTCAAAAAATAATTTTCTACTGTCGCAAATTTTAATTGCGCCAGGGATTGGCTTTTCTATAGTAAATTATTCAAAAAATAATTTTTTACTGTCGCAAATTTTAATTGCGCCAGGGATTGCCTTTTCTATGGTAAATTATTCAAAAAATAATTTTCTACTGTCGCAAATTTTAATTACGCCAGGGATTGCCTTTTCTATAGTAAATTATTCAAAAAATAATTTTATACTGTCGCAAATTTTAAGTGCGCCAGGGATTGCCTTTTCTATAGTAAACTTTTCAAAAAATAATTTTTTACTGTCGCAAATTTTAATTGCGCCAGGGATTGCCTTTTCTATAGTAAATTATTCAAAAAATAATTTTTCACTGTCGAAAATTTTAAATACGCCAGGGATTGCCTTTTCTATAGTAAATTATTCAAAAAATAATTTTCTACTGTCGCAAATTTTAATTGCGCCAGGGATTGCCTTTTCTATAGTAAATTTCTCACAAAATAATTTTTTACTGTCGCAAATTTTAATTGCGCCAGGGATTGCCTTTTCTATAGTAAATTATTCAAAAAATAATTTTCTACTGTCGCAAATTTTAAATATCCCAGGGATCGCCTTTTCTATAGTAAATTATTCAAAAAATAATTTTCTACTGTAGCAAATTTTAAATATCCCAGGGATTGCCTTTTTTATAGTAAATTATTCAAAAAATAATTTTCTACTGTCGCAAATTTTAAATATCCCAGGGATTGCCTTTTTTATAGTAAATTATTCAAAAAATAATTTTCTACTGTCGCAAATTTTAATTACGCCAGGGATTGCCTTTTCTATAGTAAATTATTCAAAAAATAATTTTCTACTGTCGCAAATTTTAATTGCGCCAAGGATTGCCTTTTCTATAGTAAATTATTCAAAAAATAATTTTTTACTGTCGGAAATTTTAATTGCGTCAGGGATTGCCTTTTCTATAGTAAATTATTCAAAAAATAATTTTTTACTGTCGCAAATTTTAAATATCCCAGGGATTGCCTTTTCTATAGTAAATTATTCAAAAAATAATTTTTTACTGTCGCAAATTTTAAGTGCGCCAGGGATTGCCTTTTCTATAGTAAACTTTTCAAAAAATAATTTTTTACTGTCGCAAATTTTAATTACGCCAGGGATTGACTTTTCTATAGTAAATTATTCAAAAAATAATTTTTTACTGTCGCAAATTTTAAGTGCGCCAGGGATTGCCTTTTCTATAGTAAATTATTCAAAAAATAATTTTCTACTGTCGCAAATTTTAAGTGCGCCAGGGATTGCCTTTTCTATAGTAAATTATTCAAAAAATAATTTTTTACTGTCGCAAATTTTAAGTGCGCCAGGGATTGCCTTTTCTATAGTAAATTATTCAAAAAATAATTTTCTACTGTCGCAAATTTTAAATATCCCAGGGATTGCCTTTTCTATAGTAAACTTTTCAAAAATAATTTTCTACTGTCGCAAATTTTAATTACGCCTGGGATTGCTTTTTCTATAGTAAATTTCTCACAAAATAATTTTTTACTGTCGCAAATTTTAATTGCGCCAGGGATTGCCTTTTCTATAGTAAATTATTCAAAAAATAATTTTTTATTGTCGCAAATTTTAAGTGCGCCAGGGATTGCCTTTTATATAGTAAATTATTCAAAAAATAATTTTTTACTGTCGCATATTTTAATTACGCCAGGGATTGCCTTTTCTATAGTAAATTATTCAAAAAATAATTTTCTACTGTCGCAAATTTTAATTACGCCAGGGATTGCCTTTTCTATAGTAAATTATTCAAAAAATATTTTTTTACTGTCGCAAATTTTAAATATCCCAGGGATTGCCTTTTCTATAGTAAATTATTCAAAAAATAATTTTCAATTGTCGCAAATTTTAATTGCGACAGGGATTGCCTCTTCTATAGTAAATTATTCAAAAAATAATTTTTTACTGTCGCAAATTTTAATTACGCCAGGGATTCCCTTTTCTATAGTAAATTATTCAAAAAATAATTTTTTACTGTCGCAAATTTTAAGTGCGCCAGGGATTGCCTTTTCTATAGTAAATTATTCAAAAAATAATTTTCTACTGTCGCAAATTTTAAGTGCGCCAGGGATTGCCTTTTCTATAGTAAATTATTCAAAAAATAATTTTTTACTGTCGCAAATTTTAAGTGCGCCAGGGATTGCCTTTTCTATAGTAAATTATTAAAAAAATAATTTTATACTGTCGCAAATTTTAATTACGCCAGGGATTGCCTTTTCTATAGTAAATTTTTCAAAAAATAATTTTCTACTGTCGCAAATTTTAAATATCCCAGGGATTGACTTTTCTATAGTAAATTTCTCACAAATTAATTTCTTACTGTCGCAAATTTTAAATACGCCAGGGATTGCCTTTTCTATAGTAAATTATTCAAAAAATAATTTTTTACTGTCGCAAATTTTAAATACGCCAGGGATTTCCTTTTCTATAGTAAATTATTCAAAAAATAATTTTCTACTGTCGCAAATTTTAATTACGCCAGGGATTGGCTTTTCTATAGTAAATTATTCAAAAAATAATTTTTTACTGTCGCAAATTTTAATTGCGCCAGGGATTGCCTTTTCTATGGTAAATTATTCAAACATAATTTTCTACTGTCGCAAATTTTAATTACGCCAGGGATTGCCTTTTCTATAGTAAATTATTCAAAAAATAATTTTATACTGTCGAAAATTTTAAGTGCGCCAGGGATTGCCTTTTCTATAGTAAACTTTTCAAAAAATAATTTTTTACTGTCGCAAATTTTAATTGCGCCAGGGATTGCCTTTTCTATAGTAAATTATTCAAAAAATAATTTTTTACTGTCGAAAATTTTAAATACGCCAGGGATTGCCTTTTCTATAGTAAATTATTCAAAAAATAATTTTCGACTGTCGCAAATTTTAATTGCGCCAGCGATTGCCTTTTCTATAGTAAATTTCTCACAAAATAATTTTTTACTGTTGCAAATTTTAATTGCGCCAGGGATTGCCTTTTCAATAGTAAATTATTCAAAAAATAATTTTCAACTGTCGCAAATTTTAAATATCCCAGGGATTGCCTTTTCTATAGTAAATTATTCAAAAAATAATTTTCTACTGTAGCAAATTTTAAATATCCCAGGGATTGCCTTTTCTATAGTAAATTATTCAAAAAATAATTTTCTACTGTCGCAAATTTTAATTACGCCAGGGATTGCCTTTTCTATAGTAAATTATTCAAAAAATAATTTTTTACTGTCGCAAATTTTAATTACGCCAGGGATTGCCTTTTCTATAGTAAATTATTCAAAAAATAATTTTCTACTGTCGCAAATTTTAAATACGTCAGGGATTGCCTTTTCTATAGTAAATTATTCAAAAAATAATTTTATACTGTCGCAAATTTTAATTGCACCAGGGATTGCCTTTTCTATAGTAAATTATTCAAAAAATAATTTTTTACTGTCGAAAATTATAAATACGCCAGGAATTGCCTTTTCTATAGTAAATTATTCAAAAAATAATTTTCTAATGTCGCAAATTTTAATTGCGCCAGGGATTGCCTTTTCTATAGTAAATTATTCAAAAAATAATTTTTTACTGTCGCAAATTTTAATTGCGTCAGGGATTGCCTTTTCTATAGTAAATTATTCAAAATATAATTTTTTACTGTCGCAAATTTTAAATATCCCAGGGATTGCCTTTTCTATAGTAAATTATTCAAAAAATAATTTTTTACTGTCGCAAATTTTAAGTGCGCCAGGGATTGCCTTTTCTATAGTAAACTTTTCAAAAAATAATTTTTTACTGTCGCAAATTTTAATTACGCCAGGGATTGCCTTTTCTATAGTAAATTATTCAAAAAATAATTTTTTACTGTCGCAAATTTTAAGTGCGCCAGGGATTGCCTTTTCTATAGTAAATTATTCAAAAAATAATTTTCTACTGTCGCAAATTTTAAGTGCGCCATGGATTGCCTTTTCTACAGTAAATTATTCAAAAAATAATTTTTTACTGTCGCAAATTTTAAGTGCGCCGGGGATTGCCTTTTCTATAGTAAATTATTCAAAAAATAATTTTCTACTGTCGCAAATTTTAAATATCCCAGGGATTGCCTTTTCTATAGTAAACTTTTCAAAAAATAATTTTCTACTGTCGCAAATTTTAATTACGCCAGGGATTGCCTTTTCTATAGTAAATTTTGCAAAAAATAATTTTTTACTGTCGCAAATTTTAATTGCGCCAGGGATTGCCTTTTCTATAGTAAATTTTGCAAAAAATAATTTTTTACTGTCGCAAATTTTAATTGCGCCAGGGATTGCCTTTTCTATAGTAAATTATTCAAAAAATAATTTTCTACTGTCGCAAATTTTAATTACGCCAGGGATTGCCTTTTCTATAGTAAATTTCTCACAAAATAATTTTTTACTGTCGCAAATTTTAATTGCGCCAGGGATTGCCTTTTCTATAGTAAATTATTCAAAAAATAATTTTCAACTGTCGCAAATTTTAATTGCGCCAGGGATTGCCTTTTCTATAGTAAATTATTCAAAAATAATTTTTTATTGTCGCAAATTTTAAGTGCGCCAGGGATTGCCTTTTCTATAGTAAATTATTCAAAAAATAATTTTTTACTGTCGCATATTTTAATTACGCCAGGGATTGCCTTTTCTATAGTAAATTATTCAAAAAATAATTTTCTACTGTCGCAAATTTTAATTACGCCAGGGATTGCCTTTTCTATAGTAAATTATTCAAAAAATAATTTTTTACTGTCGCAAATTTTAAATATCCCAGGGATTGCCTTTTCTATAGTAAATTATTCAAAAAATAATTTTCAACTGTCGCAAATTTTAATTGCGCCAGGGATTGCCTTTTCTATAGTAAATTATTCAAAAAATAATTTTTTACTGTCGCAAATTTTAATTACGCCAGGGATTGCCTTTTCTATAGTAAATTATTCAAAAAATAATTTTTTACTGTTGCAAATTTTAAGTGCGCCAGGGATTGCCTTTTCTATAGTAAATTATTCAAAAAATAATTTTCTACTGTCGCAAATTTTAAGTGCGCCAGCGATTGCCTTTTCTATAGTAAATTATTCAAAAAATAATTTTTTACTGTCGCAAATTTTAAGTGCGCCAGGGATTGCCATTTCTATAGTAAATTATTAAAAAAATAATTTTATACTGTCGCAAATTTTAATTACGCCAGGGATTGCCTTTTCTATAGTAAATTTTTCAAAAAATAATTTTCTACTGTCGCAAATTTTAAATATCCCAGGGATTGACTTTTCTATAGTAAATTTCTCACAAATTAATTTCTTACTGTCGCAAATTTTAAATACGCCAGGGATTGCGTCTTCTATAGTAAATTATTCAAAAAATAATTTTTTACTGTCGCAAATTTTAAATACGCCAGGGATTGCCTTTTCGATAGTAAATTATTCAAAAAATAATTTTCTACTGTCGCAAATTTTAATTACGCCAGGGATTGCCTTTTCTATAGTAAATTATTCAAAAAATAATTTTATACTGTCGCAAATTTTAATTGCGCCAGGGATTGCCTTTTCTATAGTAAATTATTCAAAAAATAATTTTTTACTGTCGCAAATTTTAAGTGCGCCAGGGATTGCCTTTTCTATAGTAAATTATTCAAAAAATAATTTTCTACTGTCGCAAATTTTAAGTGCGCCAGGGATTGCCTTTTCTATAGTAAATTATTCAAAAAATAATTTTCTACTGTCGCAAATTTTAAGTGCGCCAGGGATTGCCTTTTCTATAGTAAATTATTCAAAAAATAATTTTCAACTGTCGCAAATTTTAATTACGCCAGGGATTGCCTTTTCTATAGTAAATTATTCAAAAAATAATTTTCTACTGTCGCAAATTTTAATTGCGCCAGGGATTGCCTTTTCTATAGTAAATTATTCAAAAAATAATTTTATACTGTCGCAAATTTTAATTACGCCTGGGATTGCCTTTTCTATAGTAAATTTTTCAAAAAATAATTTTATACTGTCGCAAATTTTAAGTGCGCCAGGGATTGCCTTTTCTATAGTAAATTATTCAAAAAATAATTTTCTACTGTCGCAAATCTTAAGTGCGCCAGGGATTGCCTTTTCTATAGTAAATTTTGCAAAAAATAATTTTTTACTGTCGCAAATTTTAATTGCGCCAGGGATTGCCTTTTCTATAGTAAATTTCTCACAAAATAATTTTTTACTGTCGAAAATTTTAAGTGCGCCAGGAATTGCCTTTTCTATAGTAAATTATTCAAAAAATAATTTTCAACTGTCGCAAATTTTAATTACGCCAGGGATTGCCTTTTCCATGGTAAATTATTCCAAAAATAATTTTCTACTGTCGCAAATTTTAAATATCCCAGGGATTGCCTTTTCTATAGTAAATTTTTCAAAAATTAATTTTATACTGTCGCAAATTTTAAGTGCGCCAGGGATTGCCTTTTCTATAGTAAATTATTCAAAAAATAATTTTCAACTGTCGCAAATTTTAATTACGCCAAGGATTGCCTTTTCTATAGTAAATTATTCAAAAAATAATTTTCTACTGTCGCAAATTTTAAATATCCCAGGGATTGCCTTTTCTATTGTAAATTATTCAAAAAATAATTTTCTACTGTCGCAAATTTTAATTACGCCAGGGATTGCCTTTTCTATAGTAAATTATTCAAAAAATAATTTTATACTGTCGCAAATTTTAATTACGCCAGGGATTGCCTTTTCTATAGTAAATTTGTCAAAAATTAATTTTATACTGTCGCAAATTTTAAGTGCGCTAGGGATTGCCTTTTCTATAGTAAATTATTCAAAAAATAATTTTCTACTGTCGCAAATTTTAAGTGCGCCAGGGATTGCCTTTTCTATAGTAAATTATTCAAAAAATAATTTTTTACTGTCGCAAATTTTAAGTGCGCCAGGGATTGCCTTTTCTATAGTAAATTATTCGAAAAATAATTTTCAACTGTCGCAAATTTTAATTACGCCAGGGATTGCCATTTCTATAGTACATTATTCAAAAAATAATTTTATACTGTCGCAAATTTTAATTACGCCAGGGATTGCCTTTTCTATAGTAAATTTTTCAAAAAATAATTTTCTACTGTCGCAAATTTTAAATATCCCAGGGATTGCCTTTTCTATAGTAAATTTCTCACAAATTAATTTCTTACTGTCGCAAATTTTAAATACGCCAGGGATTGCCTTTTCTATAGTAAATTATTCAAAAAATAATTTTTTACTGTCGCAAAATTTAAATACGCCAGGGATTGCCTTTTCTATAGTAAATTATTCAAAAAATAATTTTCTACTGTCGCAAATTTTAATTACGCCAGGGATTGCCTTTTCTATAGTAAATTATTCAAAAAATAATTTTATACTGTCCCAAATTTTAATTGCGCCAGGGATTGCCTTTTCTATAGTAAATTATTCAAAAAATAATTTTTTACTGCCGCAAATTTTAAGTGCGCCAGGGATTGCCTTTTCTATAGTAAATTATTCAAAAAATAATTTTCTACTGTCGCAAATTTTAAGTGCGCCAGGGATTGCCTTTTCTATAGTAAATTATTCAAAAAATAATTTTCTACTGTCGCAAATTTTAAGTGCGCCAGGGATTGCCTTTTCTATAGTAAATTATTCAAAATATAATTTTCAACTGTCGCAAATTTTAATTACGCCAGGGATTGCCTTTTCTATAGTAAATTATTCAAAAAATAATATTCTACTGTCGCAAATTTTAATTGCGCCAGGGATTGCCTTTTCTATAGTAAATTATTCAAAAAATAATTTTATACTGTCGCAAATTTTAATTACGCCAGGGATTGCCTTTTCTATAGTAAATTTTGCAAAAAATAAGTTTATACTGTCGCAAATTTTAAGTGCGCCAGGTATTGCCTTTTCTATAGTAAATTATTCAAAAAATAATTTTCTACTGTCGCAAATTTTAAGTGCGCCAGGTATTGCCTTTTCTATAGTAAATTTTGCAAAAAATAATTTTTTACTGTCGCAAATTTTAATTGCGCCAGGGATTGCCTTTTCTATAGTAAATTATTCAAAAAATAATTTTTTACTGTCGCAAATTTTAAGTGCGCCAGGGATTGCCTTTTCTATAGTAAATTATTCAAAAAATAATTTTATACTGTCGCAAATTTTAATTACGCCAGGGATTGCCTTTTCTATAGTAAATTTGTCAAAAATTAATTTTATACTGTCGCAAATTTTAAGTGCGCCAGGGATTGCCTTTTCTATAGTAAATTATTCAAAAAATAATTTTCTACTGTCGCAAATTTTAATTGCGCCAGAGATTGCCTTTTCTATAGTAAATTATTCAAAAAATAATTTTATACTGTCGCAAATTTTAATTACGCCAGGGATTGCCTTTTCTATAGTAAATTTTGCAAAAAATAAGTTTATACTGTCGCAAATTTTAAGTGCGCCAGGGATTGCCTTTTCTATAGTAAATTATTCAAAAAATAATTTTCTACTGTCGCAAATTTTAAGTGCGCCAGGTATTGCCATTTCTATAGTAAATTATTCAAAAAATAATTTTCTACTGTCGCAAATTTTAAGTGCGCCAGGGATTGCCTTTTCTATAGTAAATTTTGCAAAAAATAATTTTTTACTGTCGCAAATTTTAATTGCGCCAGGGATTGCCTTTTCTATAGTAAATTTCTCACAAAATAATTTTTTACTGTCGAAAATTTTAAGTGCGCCAGGGATTGCCTTTTCTATAGTAAATTATTCAAAAAATAATTTTCAACTGTCGCAAATTTTAGTTACGCCAGGGATTGCCTTTTCTATAGTAAATTATTCAAAAAATAATTTTTTACTGTTGCAAATTTTAAGTGCGCCAGGGATTGCCTTTTCTATAGTAAATTATTCAAAAAATAATTTTCTACTGTCGCAAATTTTAAGTGCGCCAGCGATTGCCTTTTCTATAGTAAATTATTCAAAAAATAATTTTTTACTGTCGCAAATTTTAAGTGCGCCAGGGATTGCCATTTCTATAGTAAATTATTAAAAAAATAATTTTATACTGTCGCAAATTTTAATTACGCCAGGGATTGCCTTTTCTATAGTAAATTTTTCAAAAAATAATTTTCTACTGTCGCAAATTTTAAATATCCCAGGGATTGACTTTTCTATAGTAAATTTCTCACAAATTAATTTCTTACTGTCGCAAATTTTAAATACGCCAGGGATTGCGTCTTCTATAGTAAATTATTCAAAAAATAATTTTTTACTGTCGCAAATTTTAAATACGCCAGGGATTGCCTTTTCGATAGTAAATTATTCAAAAAATAATTTTCTACTGTCGCAAATTTTAATTACGCCAGGGATTGCCTTTTCTATAGTAAATTATTCAAAAAATAATTTTATACTGTCGCAAATTTTAATTGCGCCAGGGATTGCCTTTTCTATAGTAAATTATTCAAAAAATAATTTTTTACTGTCGCAAATTTTAAGTGCGCCAGGGATTGCCTTTTCTATAGTAAATTATTCAAAAAATAATTTTCTACTGTCGCAAATTTTAAGTGCGCCAGGGATTGCCTTTTCTATAGTAAATTATTCAAAAAATAATTTTCTACTGTCGCAAATTTTAAGTGCGCCAGGGATTGCCTTTTCTATAGTAAATTATTCAAAAAATAATTTTCAACTGTCGCAAATTTTAATTACGCCAGGGATTGCCTTTTCTATAGTAAATTATTCAAAAAATAATTTTCTACTGTCGCAAATTTTAATTGCGCCAGGGATTGCCTTTTCTATAGTAAATTATTCAAAAAATAATTTTATACTGTCGCAAATTTTAATTACGCCTGGGATTGCCTTTTCTATAGTAAATTTTTCAAAAAATAATTTTATACTGTCGCAAATTTTAAGTGCGCCAGGGATTGCCTTTTCTATAGTAAATTATTCAAAAAATAATTTTCTACTGTCGCAAATCTTAAGTGCGCCAGGGATTGCCTTTTCTATAGTAAATTTTGCAAAAAATAATTTTTTACTGTCGCAAATTTTAATTGCGCCAGGGATTGCCTTTTCTATAGTAAATTTCTCACAAAATAATTTTTTACTGTCGAAAATTTTAAGTGCGCCAGGAATTGCCTTTTCTATAGTAAATTATTCAAAAAATAATTTTCAACTGTCGCAAATTTTAATTACGCCAGGGATTGCCTTTTCCATGGTAAATTATTCCAAAAATAATTTTCTACTGTCGCAAATTTTAAATATCCCAGGGATTGCCTTTTCTATAGTAAATTTTTCAAAAATTAATTTTATACTGTCGCAAATTTTAAGTGCGCCAGGGATTGCCTTTTCTATAGTAAATTATTCAAAAAATAATTTTCAACTGTCGCAAATTTTAATTACGCCAAGGATTGCCTTTTCTATAGTAAATTATTCAAAAAATAATTTTCTACTGTCGCAAATTTTAAATATCCCAGGGATTGCCTTTTCTATTGTAAATTATTCAAAAAATAATTTTCTACTGTCGCAAATTTTAATTACGCCAGGGATTGCCTTTTCTATAGTAAATTATTCAAAAAATAATTTTATACTGTCGCAAATTTTAATTACGCCAGGGATTGCCTTTTCTATAGTAAATTTGTCAAAAATTAATTTTATACTGTCGCAAATTTTAAGTGCGCTAGGGATTGCCTTTTCTATAGTAAATTATTCAAAAAATAATTTTCTACTGTCGCAAATTTTAAGTGCGCCAGGGATTGCCTTTTCTATAGTAAATTATTCAAAAAATAATTTTTTACTGTCGCAAATTTTAAGTGCGCCAGGGATTGCCTTTTCTATAGTAAATTATTCGAAAAATAATTTTCAACTGTCGCAAATTTTAATTACGCCAGGGATTGCCATTTCTATAGTACATTATTCAAAAAATAATTTTATACTGTCGCAAATTTTAATTACGCCAGGGATTGCCTTTTCTATAGTAAATTTTTCAAAAAATAATTTTCTACTGTCGCAAATTTTAAATATCCCAGGGATTGCCTTTTCTATAGTAAATTTCTCACAAATTAATTTCTTACTGTCGCAAATTTTAAATACGCCAGGGATTGCCTTTTCTATAGTAAATTATTCAAAAAATAATTTTTTACTGTCGCAAAATTTAAATACGCCAGGGATTGCCTTTTCTATAGTAAATTATTCAAAAAATAATTTTCTACTGTCGCAAATTTTAATTACGCCAGGGATTGCCTTTTCTATAGTAAATTATTCAAAAAATAATTTTATACTGTCCCAAATTTTAATTGCGCCAGGGATTGCCTTTTCTATAGTAAATTATTCAAAAAATAATTTTTTACTGCCGCAAATTTTAAGTGCGCCAGGGATTGCCTTTTCTATAGTAAATTATTCAAAAAATAATTTTCTACTGTCGCAAATTTTAAGTGCGCCAGGGATTGCCTTTTCTATAGTAAATTATTCAAAAAATAATTTTCTACTGTCGCAAATTTTAAGTGCGCCAGGGATTGCCTTTTCTATAGTAAATTATTCAAAATATAATTTTCAACTGTCGCAAATTTTAATTACGCCAGGGATTGCCTTTTCTATAGTAAATTATTCAAAAAATAATATTCTACTGTCGCAAATTTTAATTGCGCCAGGGATTGCCTTTTCTATAGTAAATTATTCAAAAAATAATTTTATACTGTCGCAAATTTTAATTACGCCAGGGATTGCCTTTTCTATAGTAAATTTTGCAAAAAATAAGTTTATACTGTCGCAAATTTTAAGTGCGCCAGGTATTGCCTTTTCTATAGTAAATTATTCAAAAAATAATTTTCTACTGTCGCAAATTTTAAGTGCGCCAGGTATTGCCTTTTCTATAGTAAATTTTGCAAAAAATAATTTTTTACTGTCGCAAATTTTAATTGCGCCAGGGATTGCCTTTTCTATAGTAAATTATTCAAAAAATAATTTTTTACTGTCGCAAATTTTAAGTGCGCCAGGGATTGCCTTTTCTATAGTAAATTATTCAAAAAATAATTTTATACTGTCGCAAATTTTAATTACGCCAGGGATTGCCTTTTCTATAGTAAATTTGTCAAAAATTAATTTTATACTGTCGCAAATTTTAAGTGCGCCAGGGATTGCCTTTTCTATAGTAAATTATTCAAAAAATAATTTTCTACTGTCGCAAATTTTAATTGCGCCAGAGATTGCCTTTTCTATAGTAAATTATTCAAAAAATAATTTTATACTGTCGCAAATTTTAATTACGCCAGGGATTGCCTTTTCTATAGTAAATTTTGCAAAAAATAAGTTTATACTGTCGCAAATTTTAAGTGCGCCAGGGATTGCCTTTTCTATAGTAAATTATTCAAAAAATAATTTTCTACTGTCGCAAATTTTAAGTGCGCCAGGTATTGCCATTTCTATAGTAAATTATTCAAAAAATAATTTTCTACTGTCGCAAATTTTAAGTGCGCCAGGGATTGCCTTTTCTATAGTAAATTTTGCAAAAAATAATTTTTTACTGTCGCAAATTTTAATTGCGCCAGGGATTGCCTTTTCTATAGTAAATTTCTCACAAAATAATTTTTTACTGTCGAAAATTTTAAGTGCGCCAGGGATTGCCTTTTCTATAGTAAATTATTCAAAAAATAATTTTCAACTGTCGCAAATTTTAGTTACGCCAGGGATTGCCTTTTCTATAGTAAATTATTCCAAAAATAATTTTCTACTGTCGCAAATTTTAACTATCCCAGGGATTGCCTTTTCTATAGTAAATTTTTCAAAAATTAATTTTATACTGTCGCAAATTTTAAGTGCGCCAGGGATTGCCTTTTCTATAGTAAAATATTCAAAAAATAATTTTCAACTGTCGCAAATTTTAATTACGCCAGGGATTGCCTTTTCTATAGTAAATTATTCAAAAAATAATTTTCTACTGTCGCAAATTTTAAATATCCCAGGGATTGCCTTTTCTATTGTAAGTTATTCAAAAAATAATTTTCTACTGTCGCAAATTTCAATTACGCCAGGGATTGCCTTTTCTATAGTAAATTATTCAAAAAATAATTTTATACTGTCGCAAATTTTAATTACGCCAGGGATTGCCTTTTCTATAGTAAATTTGTCAAAAATTAATTTTATACTGTCGCAAATTTTAAGTGCGCCAGGGATTGCCTTTTCTATAGTAAATTATTCAAAAAATAATTTTCTACTGTCGCAAATTTTAAGTGCGCCAGGGATTGCCTTTTCTATAGTAAATTATTCAAAAAATAATTTTTTACTGTCGCAAATTTTAAGTGCGCCAGGGATTGCCTTTTCTATAGTAAATTATTCAAAAAATAATTTTCAACTGTCGCAAATTTTAATTACGCCAAGGATTGCCTTTTCTATAGTACATTATTCAAAAAATAATTTTATACTGTCGCAAATTTTAATTACGCCAGGGATTGTCTTTTCTATAGTAAATTTTTCAAAAAATTATTTTCTACTGTCGCAAATTTTAAATATCCCAGGGATTGCCTTTTCTATAGTAAATTTCTCACAAATTAATTTCTTACTGTCGCAAATTTTAAATACGCCAGGGATTGCCTTTTCTATAGTAAATTATTCAAAAAATAAATTTTTTACTGTCGCAAATTTTAAGTGCGCCAGGGATTGCCTTTTCTATAGTAAATTATTCAAAAAATAATTTTCTACTGTCGCAAATTTTAAGTGCGCCAGGGATTGCCTTTTCTATAGTAAATTATTCAAAAAATAATTTTCTACTGTCGCAAATTTTAAGTGCGCCAGGGATTGCCTTTTCTATAGTAAATTATTCAAATATAATTTTCAACTGTCGCAAATTTTAATTACGCCAGGGATTAAATTATTCAAAAAATAATATTCTACTGTCGCAAATTTTAATTGCGCCAGGGATTGCCTTTTTCTATAGTAAATTATTCAAAAAATAATTTTATACTGTCGCAAATTTTAATTACGCCAGGGATTGCCTTTTCTATAGTAAATTTTGCAAAAAATAAGTTTATACTGTCGCAAATTTTAAGTGCGCCAGGGATTGCCTTTTCTATAGTAAATTATTCAAAAAATAATTTTCTACTGTCGCAAATTTTAAGTGCGCCAGGTATTGCCTTTTCTATAGTAAATTTTGCAAAAAATAATTTTTTACTGTCGCAAATTTTAATTGCGCCAGGGATTGCCTTTTCTATAGTAAATTTCTCACAAAATAATTTTTTACTGTCGCAAATTTTAATTACGCCAGGGATTGCCTTTTCTATAGTAAATTATTCAAAAAATAATTTTTTACTGTCGCAAATTTTAAGTGCGCCAGGGATTGCCTTTTCTATAGTAAATTATTCAACAAATAATTTTCAACTGTCGCAAATTTTAATTACGCCAGAGGATTGTCTTTTCTATAGTAAATTATTCAAAAAATAATTTTCTACTGTCGCAAATTTTAAATATCCCAGGGATTGCCTTTTCTATAGTAAATTATTCAAAAAATAATTTTCTACTCTCGCAAATTTTAATTACGCCAGGGATTGCCTTTTGTATAGTAAATTATTCAAAAAATAATTTTATACTGTCGCAAATTTTAATTACGCCAGGGATTGCCTTTTCTATAGTAAATTATTCAATAAATAATTTTCTACTGTCGCAAATTTTAAGTGCGCCAGGGATTGCCTTTTCTATAGTAAAATTATTCAAAAAATAATTTTCTACTGTCGCACATTTTAAGTGCGCCAGGGATTGCCTTTTCTATAGTAAATTTTGCAAAAAATAATTTTTTTACTGTCGCAAATTTTAATTGCGCCAGGGATTGCCTTTTTCTATAGTAAATTTCTCACAAAATAATTTTTTTACTGTCGCAAATTCTAATTACGCCAGGTATTGCCTTTTTCTATAGTAAATTATTCAAAAACTAATTTTTTACTGTCGCAAATTTTAAGTGCGCCAGGGATTGCCTTTTCTATAGTAAATTATTCAAAAAATAATTTTTCTACTGTCGCAAATTTTAAGTGCGCCAGGGATTGCCTTTTCAATAGTAAATTATTCAAAAAATAATTTTTTACTGTCGCAAATTTTAAAGTGCGCCAGGGATTGCCTTTTCTATAGTAAATTATTCAAAAAATAATTTTCAACTGTCGCAAATTTTAATTACGCCAGGGATTGCCTTTTCTATAGTAAATTATTCAAAAAAATAATTTTTCTACTGTCGCAAATTTTAAATATGACAGGGATTGCCTTTTCTATAGTAAATTTTTCAAAAATTAATTTTATACTGTCGCAAATTTTAAGTGCGCCAGGGATTGCCTTTTCTATAGTAAATTATTCAAAAAATAATTTTATACTGTCGCAAATTTTAAATTACGCCAGGGATTGCCTTTTCTATAGTAAATTATTCAAAAAATAATTTTCTACTGTCGCAAATTTTAAATATGACAGGGATTGCCTTTTCTATAGTAAATTTTTCAAAAATAATTTTATACTGTCGCAAATTTTAAATACGCCAGGGATTGCCTTTTCTATAGTAAATTATTCAAAAAAATAATTTTTTACTGTCGCAAATTTTAAGTGCGCCAGGGATTGCCTTTTCTATAGTAAATTATTCAAAAAATAATTTTATACTGTCGCAAATTTTAAATACGCCAGGGATTGCCTTTTCTATAGTAAATTATTCAAAAAATAATTTTCTACTGTCGCAAATTTTAATTACGCCAGGGATTGCCTTTTCTATAGTAAATTATTCAAAAAATAATTTTTTACTGTCGCAAATTTTAAGTGCGCCCATGGATTGCCTTTTCTATAGTAAATTTTGCAAAAAATAATTTTTTACTGTCGCAAATTTTAATTGCGCCAGGGATTGCCTTTTCTATAGTAAATCATTCAAAAAATAATTTTTCTACTGTCGCAAATTTTAATTGCGCCAGGGATTGCCTTTTCTACAGTAAATTTTTCAAAAAAATAATTTTCTACTGTCCGCTAATTTTAATTGCGCCAGGGGATTGCCTTTTCTACAGTAAATTTTTCAAAAAATTAATTTTTTTGCTGTCGCAAATTTTAAATACGCCAGGGATTGCCTTTTCTATAGGTAAATTATTCAAAAAATAATTTTTTACTGTCGAAAATTTTAAATACGCCAGGGATTGCCTTTTCTATAGTAAATTATTCAAAAAATAATTTTCAACTGTCGCAAATTTTAATTGCGCCAGGGATTGACTTTTTCTATAGTAAATTATTCAAAAAATAATTTTCAACTGTCGCAAATTTTAATTGCGCCAGGGATTGCCTTTTCTATAGTAAATTATTCAAAAAATAATTTTATACTGTCGCAAATTTTAATTGTGCCAGGGATTGCCTTTCTACAGTAAATTATTCAAAAAATAATTTTCTACTGTCGCAAATTTTAATTGCGCCAGGGATTGCCTTTTCTATAGTAAAATTATTCAAAAAATAATTTTCTACTGGTCGCAAATTTTAATTACGCCAGGGATTGCCTTTTCTATAGTAAATTATTCAAAAAATAAGTTTTTTACTGTCGCAAATTTTAAATATCCCAGGGATTGCCTTTTCTAATGTAAATTATTCAAAAAATAATTTTATACTGTCGCAAATTTTAATTGCGCCAGGGATTGCCTTTTCTACCAGTAAATTATTCAAAAAATAATTTTTGTACTGTCGCAAATTTTAATTGCGCCAGGGATTGCCTTTTCTATAGTAAATTATTCAAAAAATAATTTTTTTACTGTCGCAAATTTTTAAGTGCGCCAGGCGATTGCCTTTTTATATAGTAAAATTATTCAAAAAATAATTTTCAACTGTCGCAAATTATAATTACGCCAGGGATTGTCTTTTCTATAGTAAATTATTCAAAAAATAATTTTCTACTGTCGCAAATTTTAAGTGCGCCAGGGATTTCCTTTTTCTATAGTAAATTATTCAAAAAATAATTTTTCTACTGTCGCAAATTTTAAGTGCGCCAGGGATTGCCTTTTCTATAGTAAATTATTCAAAAAATAATTTTTTACTATCGCAAGTTTTAATTGCGCCAGGGATTGCCTTTTCTACAGTAAATTATTCAAAAAATAATTTTCTACTGTCGCAAGTTTTAATTGCGCCAGGGATTGCCTTTTCTACAGTAAATTATTCAAAAAATAATTTTCTATTGTCGCAAATTTTAATTACGCCAGGGATTGCCTTTTATATAGTAAATTATTCAAAAAATAATTTTTTACTGTCGCAAATTTTAATTACGCCAGGGATTGACTTTTCTATAGTAAATTATTCAAAAAATAATTTTTTACTGTCGCAAATTTTAATTGCGCCAGGGATTGCCTTTTCTATAGTAAATTATTCAAAAAATAATTTTCAACTGTCGCAAATTTTAATTACGCCAGGGATTGACTTTTCTATAGTAAATAATTCAAAAAATAATTTTTTACTATCGCAAGTTTTAATTACGCCAGGGATTGCCTTTTCTATAGTAAATTATTCAAAAAATAATTTTTTACTGTCGCAAATTTTAATTGCGCCAGGGATTGCCTTTTCTATAGTAAACTTTTCAAAAAATATTTTCTACTGTCGCAAATTTTAAATATCCCCAGGGATTGCCTTTTCTATAGTAAATTTCTCACAAAATAATTTTCTACTGTCGCAAATTTTAATTGCGCCAGGGATTGCCTTTTCTATAGTAAATTATTCAAAAAATAATTTTCTACTGTCGCAAATTTTAAATATCCCAGGGATTGCCTTTTCTATAGTAAACTTTTCAAAAATAATTTTCTACTGTCGCAAATTTTAATTACGCCAGAGATTGCCTTTTTCTATAGTAAATTTTGCAAAAAATAATTTTTTACTGTCGCAAATTTTAATTGCGCCAGGGATTGCCTTTTCTATAGTAAATTATTCAAAAAATAATTTTCTACTGTCGCAAATTTTAATTGCGCCAGGGATTGCCTTTTCTATAGTAAATTATTCAAAAAATAATTTTCTACTGTCGCAAATTTTAATTACTCCAGGGATTGCCTTTTTATATAGTAAATTATTCAAAAAACAATTTTATACTGTCGCAAATTTTAAATATCCCAGGGATTGCCTTTTTCTATAGTAAATTATTCAAAAACTAATTTTTTACTGTCGCAAATTTTAAATATCCCAGGGATTGCTCTTTTCTATAGTAAATTATTCAAAAAATAATTTTCGACTGTCGCAAATTTTAAGTGCGCCAGGGAGTGCCTTTTCTATAGTAAATTATTCAAAAAATAATTTTTTACTGTCGCAAATTTTAATTGCGCCAGGGATTGCCTTTTCTACAGTAAATTATTCAAAAATAATTTTTTACTGTCGCAAATTTTAATTACGCCAGGGATTGCCTTTTCTATAGTAAATTATTCAAAAAATAATTTTCAACTGTCGCAAATTTTAATTACGCCAGGGATTGCCTTTTCTATAGTAAATTAATTCAAAAAATAATTTTTCTACTGTCGCAAATTTTAAATATGAGAGGGATTGCCTTTTCTATAGTAAATTATTCAAAAAATAATTTT
This sequence comes from Dioctria linearis, assembly GCA_963930735.1. Lineage (NCBI taxonomy): Eukaryota > Metazoa > Arthropoda > Insecta > Diptera > Asilidae > Dioctria > Dioctria linearis. The sequence goes on along the minus strand of CAWVNZ010001798.1, from coordinate 40,043 downwards.
CTACTGTCGCAAATTTTAATTGCGCCAGGGATTGCCTTTTCTATAGTAAATTATTCAAAAAATGATTTTATACTGTCGCAAATTTTAATTACGCCAGGGATTGCCTTTTCTATATTAAATTATTCAAAAAATAATTTTATACTGTCGCAAATTTTAAGTGCGCCAGGGATTGCCTTTTCTATCGTAAATTATTCAAAAAATAATTTTATACTGTCGCAAATTTTAATTACGCCAGGGATTGCCTTTTCTATAGTAAATTTTTCAAAAAATTATTTTATACTGTCGCAAATTTTAATTGCGCCAGGGATTGCCTTTCCTATAGTAAATTATTCAAAAAATAATTTTTTACTATCGCAAATTTTAAGTCCGCCAGGGATTGCCTTTTCTATAGTAAATTATTCAAAAAATAATTTTCTACTGTCGCAAATTTTAAGTGCGCCAGGGATTGCCTTTTCTATAGTAAATTATTCAAAAAATAATTTTTTATTATCGCAACTTTTAATTGCGCCAGGGATTGCCTTTTCTACAGTAAATTATTCAAAAAATAATTTTCAACTGTCGCAAATTTTAATTACTCCAGGGATTGTCTTTCCTATAGTAAATTATTCAAAAAATAATTTTCAACTGTCGCAAATTTTAATTACGCCAGGGAATGCCTTTTCTATAGTAAATTATTCAAAAAATAATTTTCAACTGTCGCAAATTTTAATTACGCCAGGGATTGCCTTTTCTATAGTAAATTATTCAAAAAATAATTTTTTACTATCGCAAGTTTTAATTGCGCCAGGTATTGCCTTTTCTACAGTAAATTATTCAAAAAATAATTTTCTACTGTCGCAAATTTTAAGTGCGCCAGGGATTGCCTTTTCTATAGTAAATTATTCAAAAAATAATTTTATACTGTCGCAAATTTTAATTACGCCAGGGATTGCCTTTTCTATAGTAAATTATTTAAAAAATAATTTTATACTGTCGCAAATTTTAATTGCGCCAGGGATTGCCTTTTCTATAGTAAATTATTCAAAAAATAATTTTCTACTGTCGCAAATTTTAATTACGCCAGGGATTGCCTTTTCTATAGTAAATTATTCAAAAAATAATTTTTTACTATCGCAAGTTTTAACTGCGCCAGGGATTGCCTTTTCTACAGTAAATTATTCAAAAAATAATTTTCTACTGTCGCAAATTTTAATTACGCCAGGGATTGCCTTTTATATAGTAAATTTTTCAAAAATTAATTTTATACTGTCGCAAATTTTAATTACGCCAGTGTTTGCCTTTTCTATAGTAAATTATTCAAAAAATAATTTTATACTGTCGCAAATTTTAATTGCGCCAGGGATTGCCTTTTCTACAATAAATTATTCAAAAAATAATTTTTTACTATCGCAAGTTTTAATTGCGCCAGGGATTGCTTTTTCTATAGTAAATTATTCAAAAAATAATTTTATACTGTCGCAAATTTTAATTACGCCAGGGATTGCCTTTTATATAGTAAATTTTTCAAAAATTAATTTTATACTGTCGCAAATTTTAATTACGCCAGGGATTGCCTTTTCTATAGTAAATTATTCAAAAAAATAATTTTTTACTATCGCAGGTTTTAATTGCGCCAGGGATTGCCTTTTCTATAGTAAATTATTCAAAAAATAATTTTCAACTGTCGCAAATTTTTAAGTGCGCCACGGATTGCCTTTTCTATAGTAAATTATTCAAAAAATAATTTTTTACTATCGCAAGTTTTAATTGCGCCAGGGATTGCCTTTTCTACAGTAAATTATTCAAAAAATAATTTTCAACTGTCGCAAATTTTAATTACGCCAGGGATTGCCTTTTCTATAGTAAATTATTCAAAAAATAATTTTCAACTGTCGCAAATTTTAATTACGCCAGGGATTGCCTTTTCTATAGTAAATTATTCAAAAAATAATTTTCAACTGTCGCAAATTTTTAATTACGCCAGGGATTGCCTTTTTCTATAGTAAATTATTCAAAAAATAATTTTTTACTATCGCAAGTTTTAATTGCGCCAGGGATTGCCTTTTCTACAGTAAATTATTCAAAAAATAATTTTCTACTATCGCAAATTTTAAGTGCGCCAGGGATTGCCTTTTCTAAAGTAAATTATTCAAAAAATAATTTTATAATGTCGCAAATTTTAATTACGCCAGGGATTTCCTTTTATATAGTAAATTATTCAAAAAATAATTTTATACTGTCGCAAATTTTAATTGCGCCAGGGATTGCCTTTTCTATAGTAAATTATTCAAAAAATAATTTTCTACTGTCGCAAATTTTTATTACGCCAGGGATTGCCTTTTCTATAGTAAATTATTCAAAAAATAATTTTTTAGTATCGCAAGTTTTAATTGCGCCAGGGATTGCCTTTTCTACAGTAAATTATTCAAAAAATAATTTTCTACTGTCGCAAATTTTAATTACGCCAGGGATTGCCTTTTATATAGTAAATTTTCAAAAATTAATTTTATACTGTCGCAAATTTTAATTACGCCAGTGATTGCCTTTTCTATAGTAAATTATTCAAAAAATAATTTTATACTGTCGCAAATTTTAATTGCGCCAGGGATTGCCTTTTCTACAGTAAATTATTCAAAAAATAATTTTTTACTATCGCAAGTTTTAATTGCGCCAGGGATTGCCTTTTCTATAGTAAATTATTCAAAAAATAATTTTATACCGTCGCAAATTTTAATTACGCCAGGGATTGCCTTTTATATAGTAAATTTTTCAAAAATTAATTTTATACTGTCGCAAATTTTAATTACGCCAGGGATTGCCTTTTCTATAGTAAAAAATTCAAAAAATAATTTTTTACTATCGCAGGTTTTAATTGCGCCAGGGATTGCCTTTTCTATAGTAAATTATTCAAAAAATAATTTTCAACTGTCGCAAATTTTAATTGCGCCAGGGGATTGCCTTTTATATAGTAAATTATTCAAAAAATAATTTTCTACTGTCGCAAATTTTAATTACGCCAGGGATTGCCTTTTTCTATAGTAAATTATTCAAAAAATAATTTTCTACTGTCGCAAATTTTAATTGCGCCAGGGATTGCCTTTTCTATAGTAAATTATTCAAAAAATAATTTTCTACTGTCGCAAATTTTAAATATCCCAGGGATTGCCTTTTCTATAGTAAATTATTCAAAAAATAATTTTCAACTGTCGCAAATTTTAATTACGCCAGGGATTGACTTTTCTATAGTAAATAATTCAAAAAATAATTTTTTACTATCGCAAGTTTTAATTACGCCAGGGATTGCCTTTTCTATAGTAAATTATTCAAAAAATAATTTTTTACTGTCGCAAATTTTAATTGCGCCAGGGATTGCCTTTTCTATAGTAAACTTTTCAAAAAATATTTTCTACTGTCGCAAATTTTAAATATCCCAGGGATTGCCTTTTCTATAGTAAATTTCTCACAAAATAATTTTCTACTGTCGCAAATTTTAATAAAATAAAATAAATAAATAATTTTCTACTGTCGCAAATTTTAATTACGCCAGGGATTGCCTTTTCTATAGTAAATTATTCAAAAAATAATTTTTTTACTATCGCAAGTTTTAACTGCGCCAGGGATTGCCTTTTCTACAGTAAATTATTCAAAAAATAATTTTCTGCTGTCGCAAATTTTAATTACGCCAGGGATTGCCTTTTATATAGTAAATTTTTTCAAAAATTAATTTTATACTGTCGCAAATTTTAATTACGCCAGTGTTTGCCTTTTCTATAGTAAATTATTCAAAAAAATAATTTTATACTGTCGCAAATTTTAATTGCGCCAGGGATTGCCTTTTCTACAATAAATTATTCAAAAAATAATTTTTTACTATCGCAAGTTTTAATTGCGCCAGGGATTGCTTTTTCTATAGTAAATTATTCAAAAAATAATTTTATACTGTCGCAAATTTTAATTGCGCCAGGGATTGCCTTTTCTATAGTAAATTATTCAAAAAATAATTTTATACCGTCGCAAATTTTAATTACGCCAGGGATTGCCTTTTCTATCGTAAATTATATTCAAAAAATAATTTTTTACTATCGCAGGTTTTAATTGCGCCAGGGATTGCCTTTTCTATAGTAAATTATTCAAAAAATAATTTTCAACTGTCGCAAATTTTAAGTGCGCCACGGATTGCCTTTTCTATAGTAAATTATTCAAAAAATAATTTTTTACTATCGCAAGTTTTAATTGCGCCAGGGATTGCCTTTTCTACAGTAAATTATTCAAAAAATAATTTTCAACTGTCGCAAATTTTAATTACGCCAGGGATTGCCTTTTCTATAGTAAATTATTCAAAAATAATTTTCAACTGTCGCAAATTTTAATTACGCCAGGGATTGCCTTTTCTAAAGTAAATTATTCAAAAAATAATTTTCAACTGTCGCAAATTTTAATTACGCCAGGGATTGCCTTTTCTATAGTAAATTATTCAAAAAATAATTTTTTACTATCGCAAGTTTTAATTGCGCCAGGGATTGCCTTTTCTACAGTAAATTATTCAAAAAATAATTTTCTACTATCGCAAATTTTAAGTGCGCCAGGGATTGCCTTTTCTATAGTAAATTATTCAAAAAATAATTTTATAATGTCGCAAATTTTAATTACGCCAGGGATTGCCTTTTCTATAGTAAATTATTCAAAAAATAATTTTATACTGTCGCAAATTTTAATTGCGCCAGGGATTGCCTTTTCTATAGTAAATTATTCAAAAAATAATTTTCTACTGTCGCAAATTTTTATTACGCCAGGGATTGCCTTTTCTATAGTAAATTATTCAAAAAATAATTTTTTAGTATCGCAAGTTTTAATTGCGCCAGGGATTGCCTTTTCTACAGTAAATTATTCAAAAAATAATTTTCTACTGTCGTAAATTTTAATTACGCCAGGGATTGCCTTTTATATAGTAAATTTTCAAAAATTAATTTTATACTGTCGCAAATTTTAATTACGCCAGTGATTGCCTTTTCTATAGTAAATTATTCAAAAAATAATTTTATACTGTCGCAAATTTTAATTGCGCCAGGGATTGCCTTTTCTACAGTAAATTATTCAAAAAATAATTTTTTACTATCGCAAGTTTTAATTGCGCCAGGGATTGCCTTTTCTATAGTAAATTATTCAAAAAATAATTTTATACCGTCGCAAATTTTAATTACGCCAGGATTGCCTTTTATATAGTAAATTTTTCAAAAATTAATTTTATACTGTCGCAAATTTTAATTACGCCAGGGATTGCCTTTTCTATAGTAAATAATTCAAAAAATAATTTTTTACTATCGCAGGTTTTAATTGCGCCAGGGATTGCCTTTTCTATAGTAAATTATTCAAAAAATAATTTTCAACTGTCGCAAATTTTAATTGCGCCAGGGATTGCCTTTTATATAGTAAATTATTCAAAAAATAATTTTCTACTGTCGCAAATTTTAATTACGCCAGGGATTGCCTTTTCTATAGTAAATTATTCAAAAAATAATTTTCTACTGTCGCAAATTTTAATTGCGCCAGGGATTGCCTTTTCTATAGTAAATTATTCAAAAAATAATTTTCTACTGTCGCAAATTTTAAATATCCCAGGGATTGCCTTTTCTATAGTAAATTATTCAAAAAATAATTTTTTACTGTCGCAAATTTTAATTGCGCCAGGGATTGCCTTTTCTATAGTAAATTATTCAAAAAATAATTTTCAACTGTCGCAAATTTTAATTACGCCAGGGATTGCCTTTTCTATAGTAAATTATTCAAAAAATAATTTTCTATTGTCGCAAATTTTAATTGCGCCAGGGATTGCCTTTTCTATAGTAAATTATTCAAAAAATAATTTTCTACTGTCGCAAATTTTAATTGCGCCAGGGATTGCCTTTTCTATAGTAAATTATTCAAAAAATAATTTTCTACTGTCGCAAATCTTAATTACGCCAGGGATTGCCTTTTCTATAGTAAATTATTCAAAAAATAATTTTTTACTATCGCAAGTTTTAATTGCGCCAGGGATTACCTTTTCTACAGTAAATTATTCAAAAAATAATTTTCTACTGTCGCAAATTTTAATTACGCCAGGGATTGCCTTTTATATAGTAAATTTTTCAAAAATTAATTTTATACTGTCGCAAATTTTAATTACGCCAGGGATTGCCTTTTCTATAGTAAAATATTAAAAAAATAATTTTTTACTATCGCAAGTTTTAATTGCTCCAGGGATTGCCTTTTCTACAGTAAATTATTCAAAAAATAATTTTCTACTGTCGCAAATTTTAATTACGCCAGGGATTGCCTTTTCTATAGTAAATTATTCAAAAAATAATTTTTTACTATCGCAAGTTTTAATTGCGCCAGGGATTGCCTTTTCTACAGTAAATTATTCAAAAAATAATTTTCTACTGTCGCAAATTTTAATTACGCCAGGGATTGCCTTTTCTATAGTAAATTATTCAAAAAATAATTTTTTACTATCGCAAGTTTTAATTGCGCCAGGGATTGCCTTTTCTACAGTAAATTATTCAAAAAATAATTTTCTACTGTCGCAAATTTTAATTACGCCAGGGATTGCCTTTTATATAGTAAATTTTTCAAAAATTAATTTTATATTGTCGCAAATTTTAATTACGCCAGGGATTGCCTTTTCTATAGTAAATTATTCAAAAAATAATTTTTTACTATCGCAGGTTTTAATTGCGCCAGGGATTGCCTTTTCTATAGTAAATTATTCAAAAAATAATTTTCAACTGTCGCTAATTTTAATTGCGCCAGGGATTGCCTTTTATATAGTAAATTATTCAAAAAATAATTTTCTACTGTCGCAAATTTTAATTACGCCAGGGATTGCCTTTTCTATAGTAATTATTCAAAAAATAATTTTCTACTGTCGCAAATTTTAATTGCGCCAGGGATTGCCTTTTCTATAGTAAATTATTCAAAAAATAATTTTCTACTGTCGCAAATTTTAAATATCCCAGGGATTGCCTTTTCTATAGTAAATTATTCAAAAAATAATTTTTTACTGTCGCAAATTTTAATTGCGCCAGGGATTGCCTTTTCTATAGTAAATTATTCAAAAAATAATTGTCAACTGTCGCAAATTTTAATTACGCCAGGGATTGCCTTTTCTATAGTAAATTATTCAAAAAATAATTTTCTACTGTCGCAAATTTTAATTGCGCCAGGGATTGCCTTTTCTATAGTAAATTATTCAAAAAATAATTTTCTACTGTCGCAAATTTTAATTGCGCCAGGGATTGCCTTTTCTATAGTAAATTATTCAAAAAATTATTTTCTACTGTCGCAAATTTTAATTACGCCAGGGATTGCCTTTTCTATAGTAAATTATTCAAAAAATAATTTTTTACTATCGCCAGTTTTAATTGCGCCAGGGATTGCCTTTTCTACAGTAAATTATTCAAAAAATAATTTTCTACTGTCGCAAATTTTATTTACGCCAGGGATTGCCTTTTATATAGTAAATTTTTCAAAAATTAATTTTATACTGCCGCAAATTTTAATTATGCCAGGGATTGCCTTTTCTATAGTAAATTATTCAAAAAATAATTTTATACTGTCGCAAATTTTAATTACGCCAGGGATTGCCTTTTCTATAGTAAATTATTCAAAAAATAATTTTTTACTATCGCAAGTTTTAATTGCTCCAGGGATTGCCTTTTCTACAGTAAATTATTCAAAAAATAATTTTCTACTGTCGCAAATTTTAATTACGCCAGGGATTGCCTTTTCTATAGTAAATTATTCAAAAATAATTTTTTACTATCGCAAGTTTTAATTGCGCCAGGGATTGCCTTTTCTACAGTAAATTATTCAAAAAATAATTTTCTACTGTCGCAAATTTTAATTACGCCAGGGATTGCCTTTTCTATAGTAAATTATTCAAAAAATAATTTTTTACTATCGCAAGTTTTAATTGCGCCAGGGATTGCCTTTTCTACAGTAAATTATTCAAAAAATAATTTTCTACTGTCGCAAATTTTAATTACGCCAGGGATTGCCTTTTATATAGTAAATTTTTCAAAAATTAATTTTATATTGTCGCAAATTTTAATTACGCCAGGGATTGCCTTTTATATAGTAAATTTTTCAAAAATTAATTTTATACTGTCGCAAATTTTAATTACGCCAGTGTTTGCCTTTTCTATAGTAAATTATTCAAAAAATAATTTTATACTGTCGCAAATTTTAATTGCGCCAGGGATTGCCTTTTCTACAATAAATTATTCAAAAAATAATTTTTTACTATCGCAAGTTTTAATTGCGCCAGGGATTGCTTTTTCTATAGTAAATTATTCAAAAAATAATTTTATACTGTCGCAAATTTTAATTGCGCCAGGGATTGCCTTTTCTATAGTAAATTATTCAAAAAATAATTTTATACCGTCGCAAATTTTAATTACGCCAGGGATTGCCTTTTCTATCGTAAATTATTCAAAAAATAATTTTTTACTATCGCAGGTTTTAATTGCGCCAGGGATTGCCTTTTCTATAGTAAATTATTCAAAAAATAATTTTCAACTGTCGCAAATTTTAAGTGCGCCACGGATTGCCTTTTCTATAGTAAATTATTCAAAAAATAATTTTTTACTATCGCAAGTTTTAATTGCGCCAGGGATTGCCTTTTCTACAGTAAATTATTCAAAAAATAATTTTCAACTGTCGCAAATTTTAATTACGCCAGGGATTGCCTTTTCTATAGTAAATTATTCAAAAAATAATTTTCAACTGTCGCAAATTTTAATTACGCCAGGGATTGCCTTTTCTAAAGTAAATTATTCAAAAAATAATTTTCAACTGTCGCAAATTTTAATTACGCCAGGGATTGCCTTTTCTATAGTAAATTATTCAAAAAATAATTTTTTACTATCGCAAGTTTTAATTGCGCCAGGGATTGCCTTTTCTACAGTAAATTATTCAAAAAATAATTTTCTACTATCGCAAATTTTAAGTGCGCCAGGGATTGCCTTTTCTATAGTAAATTATTCAAAAAATAATTTTATAATGTCGCAAATTTTAATTACGCCAGGGATTGCCTTTTCTATAGTAAATTATTCAAAAAATAATTTTATACTGTCGCAAATTTTAATTGCGCCAGGGATTGCCTTTTCTATAGTAAATTATTCAAAAAATAATTTTCTACTGTCGCAAATTTTTATTACGCCAGGGATTGCCTTTTCTATAGTAAATTATTCAAAAAATAATTTTTAGTATCGCAAGTTTTAATTGCGCCAGGGATTGCCTTTTCTACAGTAAATTATTCAAAAAATAATTTTCTACTGTCGTAAATTTTAATTACGCCAGGGATTGCCTTTTATATAGTAAATTTTCAAAAATTAATTTTATACTGTCGCAAATTTTAATTACGCCAGTGATTGCCTTTTCTATAGTAAATTATTCAAAAAATAATTTTATACTGTCGCAAATTTTAATTGCGCCAGGGATTGCCTTTTCTACAGTAAATTATTCAAAAAATAATTTTTTACTATCGCAAGTTTTAATTGCGCCAGGGATTGCCTTTTCTATAGTAAATTATTCAAAAAATAATTTTATACCGTCGCAAATTTTAATTACGCCAGGGATTGCCTTTTATATAGTAAATTTTTCAAAAATTAATTTTATACTGTCGCAAATTTTAATTACGCCAGGGATTGCCTTTTCTATAGTAAATAATTCAAAAAATAATTTTTTACTATCGCAGGTTTTAATTGCGCCAGGGATTGCCTTTTCTATAGTAAATTATTCAAAAAATAATTTTCAACTGTCGCAAATTTTAATTGCGCCAGGGATTGCCTTTTATATAGTAAATTATTCAAAAAATAATTTTCTACTGTCGCAAATTTTAATTACGCCAGGGATTGCCTTTTCTATAGTAAATTATTCAAAAAATAATTTTCTACTGTCGCAAATTTTAATTGCGCCAGGGATTGCCTTTTCTATAGTAAATTAATCAAAAAATAATTTTCTACTGTCGCAAATTTTAAATATCCCAGGGATTGCCTTTTCTATAGTAAATTATTCAAAAAATAATTTTTTACTGTCGCAAATTTTAATTGCGCCAGGGATTGCCTTTTCTATAGTAAATTATTCAAAAAATAATTTTCAACTGTCGCAAATTTTAATTACGCCAGGGATTGCCTTTTCTATAGTAAATTATTCAAAAAATAATTTTCTATTGTCGCAAATTTTAATTGCGCCAGGGATTGCCTTTTCTATAGTAAATTATTCAAAAAATAATTTTCTACTGTCGCAAATTTTAATTGCGCCAGGGATTGCCTTTTCTATAGTAAATTATTCAAAAAATAATTTTCTACTGTCGCAAATCTTAATTACGCCAGGGATTGCCTTTTCTATAGTAAATTATTCAAAAAATAATTTTTTACTATCGCAAGTTTTAATTGCGCCAGGGATTACCTTTTCTACAGTAAATTATTCAAAAAATAATTTTCTACTGTCGCAAATTTTAATTACGCCAGGGATTGCCTTTTATATAGTAAATTTTTCAAAAATTAATTTTATACTGTCGCAAATTTTAATTACGCCAGGGATTGCCTTTTCTATAGTAAATTATTCAAAAAATAATTTTTTACTATCGCAAGTTTTAATTGCTCCAGGGATTGCCTTTTCTACAGTAAATTATTCAAAAAATAATTTTCTACTGTCGCAAATTTTAATTACGCCAGGGATTGCCTTTTCTATAGTAAATTATTCAAAAAATAATTTTTTACTATCGCAAGTTTTAATTGCGCCAGGGATTGCCTTTTCTACAGTAAATTATTCAAAAAATAATTTTCTACTGTCGCAAATTTTAATTACGCCAGGGATTGCCTTTTCTATAGTAAATTATTCAAAAAATAATTTTTTACTATCGCAAGTTTTAATTGCGCCAGGGATTGCCTTTTCTACAGTAAATTATTCAAAAAATAATTTTCTACTGTCGCAAATTTTAATTACGCCAGGGATTGCCTTTTATATAGTAAATTTTTCAAAAATTAATTTTATATTGTCGCAAATTTTAATTACGCCAGGGATTGCCTTTTCTATAGTAAATTATTCAAAAAATAATTTTTTACTATCGCAGGTTTTAATTGCGCCAGGGATTGCCTTTTCTATAGTAAATTATTCAAAAAATAATTTTCAACTGTCGCAAATTTTAATTGCGCCAGGGATTGCCTTTTATATAGTAAATTATTCAAAAAATAATTTTCTACTGTCGCAAATTTTAATTACGCCAGGGATTGCCTTTTCTATAGTAAATTATTCAAAAAATAATTTTCTACTGTCGCAAATTTTAATTGCGCCAGGGATTGCCTTTTCTATAGTAAATTATTCAAAAAATAATTATCTACTGTCGCAAATTTTAAATATCCCAGGGATTGCCTTTTCTATAGTAAATTATTCAAAAAATAATTTTTTACTGTCGCAAATTTTAATTGCGCCAGGGATTGCCTTTTCTATAGTAAATTATTCAAAAAATAATTGTCAACTGTCGCAAATTTTAATTACGCCAGGGATTGCCTTTTCTATAGTAAATTATTCAAAAAATAATTTTCTACTGTCGCAAATTTTAATTGCGCCAGGGATTGCCTTTTCTATAGTAAATTATTCAAAAAATAATTTTCTACTGTCGCAAATTTTAATTGCGCCAGGGATTGCCTTTTCTATAGTAAATTATTCAAAAAATTATTTTCTACTGTCGCAAATTTTAATTACGCCAGGGATTGCCTTTTCTATAGTAAATTATTCAAAAAATAATTTTTTACTATCGCCAGTTTTAATTGCGCCAGGGATTGCCTTTTCTACAGTAAATTATTCAAAAAATAATTTTCTACTGTCGCAAATTTTATTTACGCCAGGGATTGCCTTTTATATAGTAAATTTTTCAAAAATTAATTTTATACTGCCGCAAATTTTAATTATGCCAGGGATTGCCTTTTCTATAGTAAATTATTCAAAAAATAATTTTATACTGTCGCAAATTTTAATTGCGCTAGGGATTGCCTTTTCTACAGTAAATTATTCAAAAAATAATTTTTTACTATCGCAAGTTTTAATTGCGCCAGGGATTGCCATTTCTATAGTAAATTATTCAAAAAATAATTTTTTACTGTCGCAAATTTTAATTACGCCAGGGATTGCCTTTTCTATAGTAAATTATTCAAAAAATAATTTTTTACTGTCGCAAATTTTAATTACGCCAGGGATTGCCTTTTCTATAGTAAATTATTCAAAAAATAATTTTTTACTGTCGCAAATTTTAAGTGCGCCAGGGATTGCCTTTTCTATAGTAAATTATTCAAAAAATAATTTTCTACTGTCGCAAATTTTAATTACGCCAGGGATTGCCTTTTCTATAGTCAATTATTCAAAAAATAATTTTCTACTGTCGCAAATTTTAATTACGCCAGGGATTGCCTTTTCTATAGTAAATTATTCAAAAAATAATTTTTTACTGTCGCAAATTTTAATTGCGGCAGGGATTGCCTTTTCTATAGTAAATTATTCAAAAAATAATTTTCTACTGACGCAAATTTCTAATCCGCCAGGGATTGCCTTTTCTATAGTAAATTTTTCAAAAAATAATTTTTTACTGTCGCAAATTTTAAATACGCCAGGGATTGCCTTTTCTATAGTAAATTATTCAAAAAATAATTTTCTACTGTCGCAAATTTCTAATCCGCCAGGGATTGCCTTTTCTATAGTAAATTTTTCAAAAAATAATTTTTTACTGTCGCAAATTTGAAATACGCCAGGGATTGCCTTTTCTATAGTAAATTTTGCAAAAAAATAATTTTTTACTGTCGCCAGTTTTAACTGCGCCAGGGATTGCCTTTTCTACAGTAAATTATTCAAAAAATAATTTTCTACTGTCGCAAATTTTATTTACGCCAGGGATTGCCTTTTATATAGTAAATTTTTCAAAAATTAATTTTATACTGCCGCAAATTTTAATTACGCCAGGGATTGCCTTTTCTATAGTAAATTATTCAAAAAATAATTTTATACTGTCGCAAATTTTAATTGCGCTAGGGATTGCCTTTTCTACAGTAAATTATTCAAAAAATAATTTTTTACTATCGCAAGTTTTAATTGCGCCAGGGATTGCCATTTCTATAGTAAATTATTCAAAAAATAATTTTTTACTGTCGCAAATTTTAATTACGCCAGGGATTGCCATTTCTATAGTAAATTATTCAAAAAATAATTTTTTACTGTCGCAAATTTTAATTACGCCAGGGATTGCCTTTTCTATAGTAAATTATTCAAAAAATAATTTTTTACTGTCGCAAATTTTAAGTGCGCCAGGGATTGCCTTTTCTATAGTAAATTATTCAAAAAATAATTTTCTACTGTCGCAAATTTTAATTACGCCAGGGATTGCCTTTTCTATAGTCAATTATTCAAAAAATAATTTTCTACTGTCGCAAATTTTAATTACGCCAGGGATTGCCTTTTCTATAGTAAATTATTCAAAAAATAATTTTTTACTGTTGCAAATTTTAATTGCGGCAGGGATTGCCTTTTCTATAGTAAATTATTCAAAAAATAATTTTCTACTGACGCAAATTTCTAATCCGCCAGGGATTGCCTTTTCTATAGTAAATTTTTCAAAAAATAATTTTTTACTGTCGCAAATTTTAAATACGGCAGGGATTGCCATTTCTATAGTAAATTATTCAAAAAATAATTTTCTACTGTCGCAAATTTCTAATCCGCCAGGGATTGCCTTTTCTATAGTAAATTTTTCAAAAAATAATTTTTTTCTGTCGCAAATTTGAAATACGCCAGGGATTGCCTTTTCTATAGTAAATTTTGCAAAAAAATAATTTTTTACTGTCGCAAATTTTAAATATCCCAGGGGATTGCCTTTTCTATAGTAAATTATTCAAAAGATAATTTTCAACTGTCGCAAATTTTAATTACGCCAGGGATTGCCTTTTCTATAGTAAATTATTCAAAAAAAAATTTTCTACTGTCGCAAATTTCAAATCCGCCAGGGATTGCCTTTTCTATACTAAATTATTCAAAAAATAATTTTCAACTGTCGCAAATTTTAATTACGCCAGGGATTGCCTTTTCTATAGTAAATTATTCAAAAAATAATTTTCTACTGTCGCAAATTTTAATTACGACAGGGATTGCCTTTGCTATAGTAAATTATTCAAAAAATAATTTTCTACTGTCGCAAATTTTAAATATCCCAGGGATTGCCTTTTCTATAGTAAATTATTCAAAAAATAATTTTTTACTGTCGCAAATTTTAATTATGCCAGGGATTGCCTTTTCTACAGTAGATTATTCAAAAAATAATTTTCTACTGTCGCAAATTTTAATTACACCAGGGATTGCCTTTTCTATAGTAAATTATTCAAAAAATAATTTTCTACTGTCACAAATTTTAATTGCGCCAGGGATTGCCTTTTCTATAGTAAATTATTCAGAAAATAATTTTTCTACTGTCGCAAATTTTAATTGCGCCAGGGATTGCCTTTTCTATAGTAAATTATTCAAAAAATGATTTTCTACTGTCGCAAATTTTGATTACGCCAGGGATTGCCTTATCTATAGTAAATTATTCAAAAAATAATTTTCTACTGTCGCAAATTTTAATTACGCCAGGGATTGCCTTTTCTATAGTAAATTATTCAAAAAATAATTTTCTACTGTCGCAAATTTTAATTGCGCCAGGGATTGCCTTTTCTATAGAAAATTATTCAAACATAATTTTTTACTGTCGCAAATTTTAATTACGCCAGGTATTGCCTTTTCTATAGTAAATTATTCAAAAAATAATTTTTTACTGTCGCAAATTTTAATTACGCCAGGGATTGCCTTTTCTATAGTAAATTATTCAAAAAATAATTTTTTACTGTCGCAAATTTTAAGTGCGCCAGGGATTGCCTTTTTTATAGTAAATTATTCAAAAAATAATTTTCTACTGTCGCAAATTTTAATTACGCCAGGGATTGCCTTTTCTATAGTCAATTATTCAAAAAATAATTTTCTACTGTCGCAAATTTTAATTACGCCAGGGATTGCCTTTTCTATAGTAAATTTTTCAAAAAATAATTTTTTACTGTCGCAAATTTTAAATACGCCAGGGATTGCCTTTTCTATAGTAAATTATTCAAAAAATAATTTTCTACTGTCGCAAATTTCTAATCCG
Organism: Dioctria linearis; assembly: GCA_963930735.1. Classification (NCBI taxonomy): domain Eukaryota; kingdom Metazoa; phylum Arthropoda; class Insecta; order Diptera; family Asilidae; genus Dioctria; species Dioctria linearis. The sequence goes on along the minus strand of CAWVNZ010001798.1, from coordinate 24,859 downwards.
CCAGGGATTGCCTTTTCTATAGTAAATTTTTCAAAAAATAATTTTTTACTGTCGCAAATTTTAAATACGACAGGGATTGCTTTTCTATAGTAAATTTTGCAAAAAAATAATTTTTTACTGTCGCAAATTTTAAATATCCCAGGGATTGCCTTTTCTATAGTAAATTATTCAAAAAATAATTTTCAACTGTCGCAAATTTTAATTACGCCAGGGATTGCCTTTTCTATAGTAAATTATTCAAAAAATAATTTTCTACTGTCGCAAATTTCAAATCCGCCAGGGATTGCCTTTTCTATAGTAAATTATTCAAAAAATAATTTTCAACTGTCGCAAATTTTAATTACGCCAGGGATTGCCTTTTCTATAGTAAATTATTCAAAAAAAAATTTTCTACTGTCGCAAATTTCAAATCCGCCAGGGATTGCCTTTTCTATACTAAATTATTCAAAAAATAGTTTTCAACTGTCGCAAATTTTAATTGCGCCAGGGATTGCCTTTTCTACAGTAAATTTTGCAAAAAAATAATTTTTTACTGTCGCAAATTTTAATTGCGCCAGGGATTGCCTTTTCTATAGTAAACTTTTCAAAAAATAGTTCTCTACTGTCGCAAATTTTAAATATCCCAGGGATTGCCATTTCTATAGTAAATTATTCAAAAAATAATTTTTTACTGTCGCAAATTTTAATTACGCCAGGGATTGCCTTTTCTATAGTAAATTATTCAAAAAATAATTTTCTACTGTCGCAAATTTTAATTACGCCAGGGATTGCCTTTTCTATAGTAAATTATTCAAAAAATAATTTTCTACTGTCGCAAATTTTAATTGCGCCAGGGATTGCCTTTTCTATAGTAAATTATTCAAAAAATAATTTTTTACTGTCGCAAATTTTAAGTGCGCCAGGGATTGCCTTTTCTATAGTAAATTATTCAAAAAATAATTTTCTACTGTCGCAAATTTTAATTACGCCAGGGATTGCCTTTTCTATAGTCAATTATTCAAAAAATAATTTTCTACTGTCGCAAATTTTAATTACGCCAGGGATTGCCTTTTCTATAGTAAATTTTTCAAAAAATAATTTTTTACTGTCGCAAATTTTAAATACGCCAGGGATTGCCTTTTCTATAGTAAATTATTCAAAAAATAATTTTCTACTGTCGCAAATTTCTAATCCGCCAGGGATTGCCTTTTCTATAGTAAATTTTTCAAAAAATAATTTTTTACTGTCGCAAATTTTAAATACGCCAGGGATTGCCTTTTCTATAGTAAATTTTGCAAAAAAATAATTTTTTACTGTCGCAAATTTTAAATATCCCAGGGATTGCCTTTTCTATAGTAAATTATTCAAAAAATAATTTTCAACTGTCGCAAATTTTAATTACGCCAGGGATTGCCTTTTCTATAGTAAATTATTCAAAAAATAATTTTCTACTGTCGCAAATTTCAAATCCGCCAGGGATTGCCTTTTCTATAGTAAATTATTCAAAAAATAATTTTCAACTGTCGCAAATTTTAATTACGCCAGGGATTGCCATTTCTATAGTAAATTATTCAAAAAAAAATTTTCTACTGTCGCAAATTTCAAATCCGCCAGGGATTGCCTTTTCTATACTAAATTATTCAAAAAATTATTTTCAACTGTCGCAAATTTTAATTACGCCAGGGATTGCCTTTTCTATAGTAAATTATTCAAAAAATAATTTTATACTGTCGCAAATTTAAGTGCGCCAGGGATTGCCTTTTATATAGTAAATTATTCAAAAACTAATTTTCTACTGTCGCAAATTTTAATTACGCCAGGGATTGCCTTTTCTATAGTAAATTATTCAAAAAATAATTTTCTACTGTCGCCAGTTTTAATTACGCCAGGGATTGCCTTTTCTATAGTAAACTTTTCAAAAAATAATTTTCTACTGTCGCAAATTTTAATTACGCCACGGATTGCCTTTTCTATAGTAAATTATTCAAAAAATAATTTTTTACTGTCGCAAATTTCAAATCCGCCAGGGATTGCCTTTTCTATAGTAAATTATTCAAAAAATATTTTTTTACTATCGCAAGTTTTAATTGCGCCAGGGATTGCCTTTTCTACAGTAAATTTTGCAAAAAATAATTTTTTACTGTCGCAAATTTTAATTGCGCCAGGGATTGCCTTTTCTATAGTTAACTTTTCAAAAAATAATTGTCTACTGTCGCAAATTTTAATTACGCCAGGGATTGCCTTTTCTATAGTAAATTATTCAAAAAATAATTTTCTACTGTCGCAAATTTTAAATATCCCAGGGATTGCCTTTTCTATAGTAAATTATTCAAAAAATAATTTTTTACTGTCGCAAATTTTAATTACGCCAGGGATTGCCTTTTCTATAGTAAATTATTCAAAAAATAATTTTCTACTGTCGCAAATTTTAATTACGCCAGGGATTGCCTTTTCTATAGTAAATTATTCAAAAAATAATTTTCTACTGTCGCAAATTTTAATTGCGCCTGGGATTGCCTTTTCTATAGTAAATTATTCAAAAAATAATTTTCTACTGTCGCAAATTTTAATTGCGCCAGGGATTGCCTTTTCTATAGTAAATTATTCAAAAAATAATTTTCTATTGTCGCAAATTTTAATTACGCCAGGGATTGCCTTTTCTATAGTAAATTATTCAAAAAATAATTTTCTACTGTCGCAAATTTTAATTACGCCAGGGATTGCCTTTTCTATAGTAAATTATTCAAAAAATAATTTTCTACTGTCGCAAATTTTATTGCGCCAGGGATTGCCTTTTCTATACTAAATTATTCAAAAAATAATTTTTTACTGTCGCAAATTTTAATTACGCCAGGGATTGCCTTTTCTATAGTAAATTATTCAAAAAATAATTTTTTACTGTCGCAAATTTTAATTACGCCAGGGATTGCCTTTTCTATAGTAAATTATTCAAAAAATAATTTTTTACTGTCGCAAATTTTAAGTGCGCCAGGGATTGCCTTTTCTATAGTAAATTATTCAAAAAATAATTTTCTACTGTCGCAAATTTTAATTACGCCAGGGATTGCCTTTTCTATAGTAAATTATTCAAAAATAATTTTCTACTGTCGCAAATTTTATTACGCCAGGGATTGCCTTTTCTATAGTAAATTATTCAAAAAATAATTTTTTACTGTGGCAAATTTTAATTGCGCCAGAGATTGCCTTTTCTATAGTAAATTATTCAAAAAATAATTTTCTACTGCCGCAAATTTCAAATCTGCCAGGGATTGCCTTTTCTATAGTAAATTTTTCAAAAAATAATTTTTTACTGTCGCAAATTTTAAATACGCCAGGGATTGCCTTTTCTATGGTAAATTTTGCAAAAAAATAATTTTTTACTGTCGCAAATTTTAAATATCCCAGGATTGCCTTTTCTATAGTAAATTATTCAAAAAATAATTTTCAACTGTCGCAAATTTTAATTACGCCAGGGATTGCCTTTTCTATAGTAAATTATTCAAAAAATAGTTTTCTACTGTCGCAAATTTCAAATCCGCCAGGGATTGCCTTTTCTATAGTAAATTATTCAAAAAATAATTTTCAACTGTCGCAAATTTTAATTACGCCAGGGATTGCCTTTTCTATAGTAAATTATTCAAAAAATAATTTTCTACTGTCGCAAATTTCAAATCCGCCAGGGATTGCCTTTTCTATAGTAAATTTTTCAAAAAATAATTTTTTACTGTCGCAAATTTTAATTGCGCCAGGGATTGCCTTTTCTATAGTAAATTATTCAAAAAAATAATTTTTTACTGTCGCAAATTTTAATTGCGCCAGGGATTGCCTTTTCTATAGTAAACTTTTCAAAAAATTATTTTCTACTGTCGCAAATTTTAATTACGCCAGGGATTGCCTTTTCTATAGTAAATTATTCAAAAAATAATTTTCTACTGTCGCAAATTTTAAATATCCCAGGGATTGCCTTTTCTATAGTAAATTATTCAAAAAATAATTTTTTACTGTCGCAAATTTTAATTACGCCAGGGATTGCCTTTTCTATAGTCAATTATTCAAAAAATAATTTTCTACTGTCGCAAATTTTAATTACGCCAGGGATTGCCTTTTCTATAGTAAATTTTTCAAAAATAATTTTTTACTGTCGCAAATTTTAAATACGCCAGGGATTGCCTTTTCTATAGTAAATTATTCAAAAAATAATTTTCTACTGTCGCAAATTTCTAATCCGCCAGGGATTGCCTTTTCTATAGTAAATTTTTCAAAAAATAATTTTTTACTGTCGCAAATTTTAAATACGCCAGGGATTGCCTTTTCCATAGTAAATTTTGCAAAAAAATAATTTTTTACTGTCGCAAATTTTAAATATCCCAGGGATTGCCTTTTCTATAGTAAATTATTCAAAAAATAATTTTCAACTGTCGCAAATTTTAATTACGCCAGGGATTGCCTTTTCTATAGTAAATTATTCAAAAAATAATTTTCTACTGTCGCAAATTTCAAATCCGCCAGGGATTGCCTTTTCTATAGTAAATTATTCAAAAAATAATTTTCAACTGTCGCAAATTTTAATTACGCCAGGGATTGCCATTTCTATAGTAAATTATTCAAAAAAAAATTTTCTACTGTCGCAAATTTCAAATCCGCCAGGGATTGCCTTTTCTATACTAAATTATTCAAAAAATTATTTTCAACTGTCGCAAATTTTAATTACGCCAGGGATTGCCTTTTCTATAGTAAATTATTCAAAAAATAATTTTATACTGTCGCAAATTTAAGTGCGCCAGGGATTGCCTTTTATATAGTAAATTATTCAAAAACTAATTTTCTACTGTCGCAAATTTTAATTACGCCAGGGATTGCCTTTTCTATAGTAAATTATTCAAAAAATAATTTTCTACTGTCGCCAGTTTTAATTACGCCAGGGATTGCCTTTTCTATAGTAAACTTTTCAAAAAATAATTTTCTACTGTCGCAAATTTTAATTACGCCACGGATTGCCTTTTCTATAGTAAATTATTCAAAAAATAATTTTTTACTGTCGCAAATTTCAAATCCGCCAGGGATTGCCTTTTCTATAGTAAATTATTCAAAAAATATTTTTTTTCTATCGCAAGTTTTAATTGCGCCAGGGATTGCCTTTTCTACAGTAAATTTTGCAAAAAATAATTTTTTACTGTCGCAAATTTTAATTGCGCCAGGGATTGCCTTTTCTATAGTTAACTTTTCAAAAAATAATTGTCTACTGTCGCAAATTTTAATTACGCCAGGGATTGCCTTTTCTATAGTAAATTATTCAAAAAATAATTTTCTACTGTCGCAAATTTTAAATATCCCAGGGATTGCCTTTTCTATAGTAAATTATTCAAAAAATAATTTTTTACTGTCGCAAATTTTAATTACGCCAGGGATTGCCTTTTCTATAGTAAATTATTCAAAAAATAATTTTCTACTGTCGCAAATTTTAATTACGCCAGGGATTGCCTTTTCTATAGTAAATTATTCAAAAAATAATTTTCTACTGTCGCAAATTTTAATTGCGCCTGGGATTGCCTTTTCTATAGTAAATTATTCAAAAAATAATTTTCTACTGTCGCAAATTTTAATTGCGCCAGGGATTGCCTTTTCTATAGTAAATTATTCAAAAAATAATTTTCTATTGTCGCAAATTTTAATTACGCCAGGGATTGCCTTTTCTATAGTAAATTATTCAAAAAATAATTTTCTACTGTCGCAAATTTTAATTACGCCAGGGATTGCCTTTTCTATAGTAAATTATTCAAAAAATAATTTTCTACTGTCGCAAATTTTAATTGCGCCAGGGATTGCCTTTTCTATACTAAATTATTCAAAAAATAATTTTTTACTGTCGCAAATTTTAATTACGCCAGGGATTGCCTTTTCTATAGTAAATTATTCAAAAAATAATTTTTTACTGTCGCAAATTTTAATTACGCAGGGATTGCCTTTTCTATAGTAAATTATTCAAAAAATAATTTTTTACTGTCGCAAATTTTAAGTGCGCCAGGGATTGCCTTTTCTATAGTAAATTATTCAAAAAATAATTTTCTACTGTCGCAAATTTTAATTACGCCAGGGATTGCCTTTTCTATAGTAAATTATTCAAAAAATAATTTTCTACTGTCGCAAATTTTAATTACGCCAGGGATTGCCATTTCTATAGTAAATTATTCAAAAAAAAATTTTCTACTGTCGCAAATTTCAAATCCGCCAGGGATTGCCTTTTCTATACTAAATTATTCAAAAAATTATTTTCAACTGTCGCAAATTTTAATTACGCCAGGGATTGCCTTTTCTATAGTAAATTATTCAAAAAATAATTTTATACTGTCGCAAATTTAAGTGCGCCAGGGATTGCCTTTTATATAGTAAATTATTCAAAAACTAATTTTCTACTGTCGCAAATTTTAATTACGCCAGGGATTGCCTTTTCTATAGTAAATTATTCAAAAAATAATTTTCTACTGTCGCCAGTTTTAATTACGCCAGGGATTGCCTTTTCTATAGTAAACTTTTCAAAAATAATTTTCTACTGTCGCAAATTTTAATTACGCCACGGATTGCCTTTTCTATAGTAAATTATTCAAAAAATAATTTTTTACTGTCGCAAATTTCAAATCCGCCAGGGATTGCCTTTTCTATAGTAAATTATTCAAAAAATATTTTTTTACTATCGCAAGTTTTAATTGCGCCAGGGATTGCCTTTTCTACAGTAAATTTTGCAAAAAATAATTTTTTACTGTCGCAAATTTTAATTGCGCCAGGGATTGCCTTTTCTATAGTTAACTTTTCAAAAAATAATTGTCTACTGTCGCAAATTTTAATTACGCCAGGGATTGCCTTTTCTATAGTAAATTATTCAAAAAATAATTTTCTACTGTCGCAAATTTTAAATATCCCAGGGATTGCCTTTTCTATAGTAAATTATTCAAAAAATAATTTTTTATGTCGCAAATTTTAATTACGCCAGGGATTGCCTTTTCTATAGTAAATTATTCAAAAAATAATTTTCTACTGTCGCAAATTTTAATTACGCCAGGGATTGCCTTTTCTATAGTAAATTATTCAAAAAATAATTTTCTACTGTCGCAAATTTTAATTGCGCCTGGGATTGCCTTTTCTATAGTAAATTATTCAAAAAATAATTTTCTACTGTCGCAAATTTTAATTGCGCCAGGGATTGCCTTTTCTATAGTAAATTATTCAAAAAATAATTTTCTATTGTCGCAAATTTTAATTACGCCAGGGATTGCCTTTTCTATAGTAAATTATTCAAAAAATAATTTTCTACTGTCGCAAATTTTAATTACGCCAGGGATTGCCTTTTCTATAGTAAATTATTCAAAAAATAATTTTCTACTGTCGCAAATTTTAATTGCGCCAGGGATTGCCTTTTCTATACTAAATTATTCAAAAAATAATTTTTTACTGTCGCAAATTTTAATTACGCCAGGGATTGCCTTTTCTATAGTAAATTATTCAAAAAATAATTTTTTACTGTCGCAAATTTTAATTACGCCAGGGATTGCCTTTTCTATAGTAAATTATTCAAAAAATAATTTTTTACTGTCGCAAATTTTAAGTGCGCCAGGGATTGCCTTTTCTATAGTAAATTATTCAAAAAATAATTTTCTACTGTCGCAAATTTTAATTACGCCAGGGATTGCCTTTTCTATAGTAAATTATTCAAAAAATAATTTTCTACTGTCGCAAATTTTAATTACGCCAGGGATTGCCTTTTCTATAGTAAATTATTCAAAAAATAATTTTTTACTGTGGCAAATTTTAATTGCGCCAGAGATTGCCTTTTCTATAGTAAATTATTCAAAAAATAATTTTCTACTGCCGCAAATTTCAAATCTGCCAGGGATTGCCTTTTCTATAGTAAATTTTTCAAAAAATAATTTTTTACTGTCGCAAATTTTAAATACGCCAGGGATTGCCTTTTCTATGGTAAATTTTGCAAAAAAATAATTTTTTACTGTCGCAAATTTTAAATATCCCAGGGATTGCCTTTTCTATAGTAAATTATTCAAAAAATAATTTTCAACTGTCGCAAATTTTAATTACGCCAGGGATTGCCTTTTCTATAGTAAATTATTCAAAAAATAGTTTTCTACTGTCGCAAATTTCAAATCCGCCAGGGATTGCCTTTTCTATAGTAAATTATTCAAAAAATAATTTTCAACTGTCGCAAATTTTAATTACGCCAGGGATTGCCTTTTCTATAGTAAATTATTCAAAAAATAATTTTCTACTGTCGCAAATTTCAAATCCGCCAGGGATTGCCTTTTCTATAGTAAATTTTTCAAAAAATAATTTTTTACTGTCGCAAATTTTAATTGCGCCAGGGATTGCCTTTTCTATAGTAAATTATTCAAAAAATAATTTTTTACTGTCGCAAATTTTAATTGCGCCAGGGATTGCCTTTTCTATAGTAAACTTTTCAAAAAATTATTTTCTACTGTCGCAAATTTTAATTACGCCAGGGATTGCCTTTTCTATAGTAAATTATTCAAAAAATAATTTTCTACTGTCGCAAATTTTAAATATCCCAGGGATTGCCTTTTCTATAGTAAATTATTCAAAAAATAATTTTTTACTGTCGCAAATTTTAATTACGCCAGGGATTGCCTTTTCTATAGTCAATTATTCAAAAAATAATTTTCTACTGTCGCAAATTTTAATTACGCCAGGGATTGCCTTTTCTATAGTAAATTTTTCAAAAAATAATTTTTTACTGTCGCAAATTTTAAATACGCCAGGGATTGCCTTTTCTATAGTAAATTATTCAAAAAATAATTTTCTACTGTCGCAAATTTCTAATCCGCCAGGGATTGCCTTTTCTATAGTAAATTTTTCAAAAAATAATTTTTTACTGTCGCAAATTTTAAATACGCCAGGGATTGCCTTTTCCATAGTAAATTTTGCAAAAAAATAATTTTTTACTGTCGCAAATTTTAAATATCCCAGGGATTGCCTTTTCTATAGTAAATTATTCAAAAAATAATTTTCAACTGTCGCAAATTTTAATTACGCCAGGGATTGCCTTTTCTATAGTAAATTATTCAAAAAATAATTTTCTACTGTCGCAAATTTCAAATCCGCCAGGGATTGCCTTTTCTATAGTAAATTATTCAAAAAATAATTTTCAACTGTCGCAAATTTTAATTACGCCAGGGATTGCCATTTCTATAGTAAATTATTCAAAAAAAAATTTTCTACTGTCGCAAATTTCAAATCCGCCAGGGATTGCCTTTTCTATACTAAATTATTCAAAAAATTATTTTCAACTGTCGCAAATTTTAATTACGCCAGGGATTGCCTTTTCTATAGTAAATTATTCAAAAAATAATTTTATACTGTCGCAAATTTAAGTGCGCCAGGGATTGCCTTTTATATAGTAAATTATTCAAAAACTAATTTTCTACTGTCGCAAATTTTAATTACGCCAGGGATTGCCTTTTCTATAGTAAATTATTCAAAAAATAATTTTCTACTGTCGCCAGTTTTAATTACGCCAGGGATTGCCTTTTCTATAGTAAACTTTTCAAAAAATAATTTTCTACTGTCGCAAATTTTAATTACGCCACGGATTGCCTTTTCTATAGTAAATTATTCAAAAAATAATTTTTTACTGTCGCAAATTTCAAATCCGCCAGGGATTGCCTTTTCTATAGTAAATTATTCAAAAAATATTTTTTTTCTATCGCAAGTTTTAATTGCGCCAGGGATTGCCTTTTCTACAGTAAATTTTGCAAAAAATAATTTTTTACTGTCGCAAATTTTAATTGCGCCAGGGATTGCCTTTTCTATAGTTAACTTTTCAAAAAATAATTGTCTACTGTCGCAAATTTTAATTACGCCAGGGATTGCCTTTTCTATAGTAAATTATTCAAAAAATAATTTTCTACTGTCGCAAATTTTAAATATCCCAGGGATTGCCTTTTCTATAGTAAATTATTCAAAAAATAATTTTTTACTGTCGCAAATTTTAATTACGCCAGGGATTGCCTTTTCTATAGTAAATTATTCAAAAAATAATTTTCTACTGTCGCAAATTTTAATTACGCCAGGGATTGCCTTTTCTATAGTAAATTATTCAAAAAATAATTTTCTACTGTCGCAAATTTTAATTGCGCCTGGGATTGCCTTTTCTATAGTAAATTATTCAAAAAATAATTTTCTACTGTCGCAAATTTTAATTGCGCCAGGGATTGCCTTTTCTATAGTAAATTATTCAAAAAATAATTTTCTATTGTCGCAAATTTTAATTACGCCAGGGATTGCCTTTTCTATAGTAAATTATTCAAAAAATAATTTTCTACTGTCGCAAATTTTAATTACGCCAGGGATTGCCTTTTCTATAGTAAATTATTCAAAAAATAATTTTCTACTGTCGCAAATTTTAATTGCGCCAGGGATTGCCTTTTCTATACTAAATTATTCAAAAAATAATTTTTTACTGTCGCAAATTTTAATTACGCCAGGGATTGCCTTTTCTATAGTAAATTATTCAAAAAATAATTTTTTACTGTCGCAAATTTTAATTACGCCAGGGATTGCCTTTTCTATAGTAAATTATTCAAAAAATAATTTTTTACTGTCGCAAATTTTAAGTGCGCCAGGGATTGCCTTTTCTATAGTAAATTATTCAAAAAATAATTTTCTACTGTCGCAAATTTTAATTACGCCAGGGATTGCCTTTTCTATAGTAAATTATTCAAAAAATAATTTTCTACTGTCGCAAATTTTAATTACGCCAGGGATTGCCTTTTCTATAGTAAATTATTCAAAAAATAATTTTTTACTGTGGCAAATTTTAATTGCGCCAGAGATTGCCTTTTCTATAGTAAATTATTCAAAAAATAATTTTCTACTGCCGCAAATTTCAAATCTGCCAGGGATTGCCTTTTCTATAGTAAATTTTTCAAAAAATAATTTTTTACTGTCGCAAATTTTAAATACGCCAGGGATTGCCTTTTCTATGGTAAATTTTGCAAAAAAATAATTTTTTACTGTCGCAAATTTTAAATATCCCAGGGATTGCCTTTTCTATAGTAAATTATTCAAAAAATAATTTTCAACTGTCGCAAATTTTAATTACGCCAGGGATTGCCTTTTCTATAGTAAATTATTCAAAAAATAGTTTTCTACTGTCGCAAATTTCAAATCCGCCAGGGATTGCCTTTTCTATAGTAAATTATTCAAAAAATAATTTTCAACTGTCGCAAATTTTAATTACGCCAGGGATTGCCTTTTCTATAGTAAATTATTCAAAAAATAATTTTCTACTGTCGCAAATTTCAAATCCGCCAGGGATTGCCTTTTCTATAGTAAATTTTTCAAAAATAATTTTTTACTGTCGCAAATTTTAATTGCGCCAGGGATTGCCTTTTCTATAGTAAATTATTCAAAAAATAATTTTTTACTGTCGCAAATTTTAATTGCGCCAGGGATTGCCTTTTCTATAGTAAACTTTTCAAAAAAATTATTTTCTACTGTCGCAAATTTTAATTACGCCAGGGATTGCCTTTTCTATAGTAAATTATTCAAAAAATAATTTTCTACTGTCGCAAATTATAAATATCCCAGGGATTGCCTTTTCTATAGTAAATTATTCAAAAAATAATTTTTTACTGTCGCAAATTTTAATTACGCCAGGGATTGCCTTTTCTATAGTAAATTATTCAAAAAATAATTTTCTACTGTCGCAAATTTTAAATACGCCAGGGATTGCCTTTTCTATAGTAAATTATTCAAAAAATAATTTTTTTCTGTCGCAAATTTTAATTGCGCCAGGGACTGCCTTTTCTATAGTAAATTATTCAAAAAATAATTTTCTACTGCCGCAAATTTCAAATCCGCCAGGGATTGCCTTTTCTATAGTAAATTTTTCAAAAAATAATTTTTTACTGTCGCAAATTTTAAATACGCCAGGGATTGCCTTCTCTATAGTAAATTTTGCAAAAAAATAATTTTAACTGTCGCAAATTTTAAATATCCCAGGGATTGCCTTTTCTATAGTAAATTATTCAAAAAATAATTTTCAACTGTCGCAAATTTTAATTACGCCAGGGATTGCCTTTTCTATAGTAAATTATTCAAAAAATAATTTTCTACTGTCGCAAATTTCAAATCCGCCAGGGATTGCCTTTTCTATAGTAAATTATTCAAAAAATAATTTTCAACTGTCGCAAATTTTAAATATCCCAGGGATTGCCTTTTCTATAGTAAATTATTCAAAAAATAATTTTTTACTATCGCAAGTTTTAATTGCGCCAGGGATTGCCTTTTCTACAGTAAATTTTGCAAAAAATAATTTTTTACTGTCGCAAATTTTAATTGCGCCAGGGATTGCCTTTTCTATAGTTAACTTTTCAAAAAATAATTTTCTACTGTCGCAAATTTTAATTACGCCAGGGATTGCCTTTTCTATAGTAAATTATTCAAAAAATAATTTTCTACTGTCGCAAATTTTAAATATCCCAGGGATTGCCTTTTCTATAGTAAATTATTCAAAAAATAATTTTTTACTGTCGCAAATTTTAATTACGCCAGGGATTGCCTTTTCTATGGTAAATTATTCAAAAAATAATTTTCTACTGTCGCAAATTTTAATTACGCCAGGGATTGCCTTTTCTATAGTAAATTATTCAAAAAATAATTTTCTACTGTCGCAAATTTTAATTGCGCCAGGGATTGCCTTTTCTATAGTAAATTATTCAAAAAATAATTTTCTACTGTCGCAAATTTTAATTGCGCCAGGGATTGCCTTTTCTATAGTAAATTATTCAAAAAGTAATTTTCTATTGTCGCAAATTTTAATTACGCCAGGGATTGCCTTTTCTATAGTAAATTATTCAAAAAATAATTTTCTACTGTCGCAAATTTTAATTACGCCAGGGATTGCCTTTTCTATAGTAAATTATTCAAAAAATAATTTTCTACTGTCGCAAATTTTAATTGCGCCAGGGATTGCCTTTTCTATACTAAATTATTCAAAAAATAATTTTTTACTGTCGCAAATTTTAATTACGCCAGGGATTGCCTTTTCTATAGTAAATTATTCAAAAAATAATTTTTTACTGTCGCAAATTTTAATTACGCCAGGGATTGCCTTTTCTATAGTAAATTATTCAAAAAATAATTTTTTACTGTCGCAAATTTTAAGTGCGCCAGGGATTGCCTTTTCTATAGTAAATTATTCAAAAAATAATTTTCTACTGTCGCAAATTTTAATTACGCCAGGGATTGCCTTTTCTATAGTAAATTATTCAAAAAATAATTTTCTACTGTCGCAAATTTTAATTACGCCAGGGATTGCCTTTTCTATAGTAAATTATTCAAAAAATAATTTTTTACTGTGGCAAATTTTAATTGCGCCAGAGATTGCCTTTTCTATAGTAAATTATTCAAAAAATAATTTTCTACTGCCGCAAATTTCAAATCTGCCAGGGATTGCCTTTTCTATAGTAAATTTTTCAAAAAATAATTTTTTACTGTCGCAAATTTTAAATACGCCAAGGATTGCCTTTTCTATAGTAAATTTTGCAAAAAAATAATTTTTTACTGTCGCATATTTTAAATATCCCAGGGATTGCCTTTTCTATAGTAAATTATTCAAAAAATAATTTTCAACTGTCGCAAATTTTAATTACGCCAGTGATTGCCTTTTCTATAGTAAATTATTCAAAAAATAGTTTTCTACTGTCGCAAATTTCAAATCCGCCAGGGATTGCCTTTTCTATAGTAAATTATTCAAAAAATAATTTTCAACTGTCGCAAATTTTAATTACGCCAGGGATTGCCTTTTCTATAGTAAATTATTCAAAAAATAATTTTCTACTGTCGCAAATTTCAAATCCGCCAGGGATTGCCTTTTCTATAGTAAATTTTTCAAAAAATAATTTTTTACTGTCGCAAATTTTAATTGCGCCAGGGATTGCCTTTTCTATAGTAAATTATTCAAAAAATAATTTTTTACTGTCGCAAATTTTAATTGCGCCAGGGATTGCCTTTTCTATAGTAAACTTTTCAAAAAATTATTTTCTACTGTCGCAAATTTTAATTACACCAGGGATTGCCTTTTCTATAGTAAATTATTCAAAAAATAATTTTCTACTGTCGCAAATTTTAAATATCCCAGGGATTGCCTTTTCTATAGTAAATTATTCAAAAAATAATTTTTTACTGTCGCAAATTTTAATTACGCCAGGGATTGCCTTTTCTATAGTAAATTATTCAAAAAATAATTTTCTACTGTCGCAAATTTTAAATACGCCAGGGATTGCCTTTTCTATAGTAAATTATTCAAAAAATAATTTTTTTCTGTCGCAAATTTTAATTGCGCCAGGGATTGCCTTTTCTATAGTAAATTATTCAAAAAATAATTTTCTACTGCCGCAAATTTCAAATCCGCCAGGGATTGCCTTTTCTATAGTAAATTTTTCAGAAAATACTTTTTTACTGTCGCAAATTTTAAATACGCCAGGGATTGCCTTTTCTATAGTAAATTTTGCAAAAAAATAATTTTTTACTGTTGCAAAATTTAAATATCCCAGGGATTGCCTTTTATATAGTAAATTATTCAACAAATAATTTTCAACTGTCGCAAATTTTAAATATCCCAGGGATTGCCTTTTCTATAGTAAATTATTCAAAAAATAATTTTCAACTGTCGCAAATTTTAATTACGCCAGGGATTGCCTTTTCTATAGTAAATTATTCAAAAAATAATTTTCTATTGTCGCAAATTTCAAATCCGCCAGGGATTGCCTTTTCTATAGTAAATTTTCAAAAAATAATTTTTTACTGTCGCAAATTTTAATTGCGCCAGGGATTGCCTTTTCTATAGTAAATTATTCAAAAATTAATTTTTTACTGTCGCAAATTTTAATTGCGCCGGGGATTGCCTTTTCTGTAGTAAACTTTTCAAAAAATAATTTTCTACTGTCGCAAATTTTAATACGCCAGGGATTGCCTTTTCTATAGTAAATTATTCAAAAAATAATTTTCTACTGTCGCAAATTTTAAATATCCCAGGGATTGCCTTTTCTATAGTAAATTATTCAAAAAATAATTTTTTACTGTCGCAAATTTTAATTACGCCAGGGATTGCCTTTTCTATAGTAAATTATTCAAAAAATAATTTTCTACTGTCGCAAATTTTAATTACGCCAGGGATTGCCTTTTCTATAGTAAATTATTCAAAAAATAATTTTCTACTGTCGCAAATTTTAATTGCGCCAGGGATTGCCTTTTCTATAGTAAATTATTCAAAAAATAATTTTCAACTGTCGCAAATTTTAATTACGCCAGGGATTGCCTTTTCTATAGTAAATTATTCAAAAAATAATTTTCTACTGTCGCAAATTTTAATTGCGCCAGGGATTGCCTTTTCTATAGTAAATTATTCAAAAAATAATTTTCTACTGTCGCAAATTTTAATTGCGCCAGGGATTGCCTTTTCTATAGTAAATTATTCAAAAAATAATTTTCTACTCTCGCAAATTTTAATTACGCCAGGGATTGCCTTTTCTATAGTAAATTATTCAAAAAATAATTTTTTACTATCGCAAGTTTTAATTGCGCCAGGGATTGCCTTTTCTACAGTAAATTATTCAAAAAATAATTTTCTACTGTCGCAAATTTTAATTACGCCAGGGATTGCCTTTTCTATTGTAGATTACTCAAAAAATAATTTTCTACTGTCGCAAATTTTAATTACGCCAGGGATTGCCTTTTCTATAGTAAATTATTCAAAAAAAAATTTTCTACTGTCGCAAATTTCAAATCCGCCAGGGATTGCCTTTTCTATACTAAATTATTCAAAAAATAATTTTCAACTGTCGCAAATTTTAATTACGCCAGAGATTGCCTTTTCTATAGTAAATTATTCAAAAAATAATTTTTTACTGTCGCAAATTTTAATTATGCCAGGGATTGCCTTTTCTATAGTAAATTATTCAAAAAATAATTTTTTACTGTCGCAAATTTTAATTATGCCAGGGATTGCCTTTCTACAGTAGATTATTCAAAAAATAATTTTCTACTGTCGCAAATTTTAATTGCGCCAGGGATTGCCTTTTCTATAGTAAATTATTCAAAAAATAATTTTTTACTGTCGCAAATTTTAATTACGCCAGGGATTGCCTTTTCTATAGTAAATTATTCAAAAAATAATTTTTTACTGTCGCAAATTTTAATTACGCCAGGGATTGCCTTTTCTATAGTAAATTATTCAAAAAATAATTTTTTACTGTCGCAAATTTTAAGTGCGCCAGGGACTGCCTTTTCTATAGTAAATTATTCAAAAAATAATTTTCTACTGTCGCAAATTTTAATTACGCCAGGGATTGCCTTTTCTATAGTCAATTATTCAAAAAATAATTTTCTACTGTCGCAAATTTTAATTACGCCAGGGATTGCCTTTTCTATAGTAAATTATTCAAAAAATAATTTTTTACTGTCGCAAATTTTAATTGCGGCAGGGATTGCCTTTTCTATAGTAAATTATTCAAAAAATAATTTTCTACTGTCGCAAATTTCTAATCCGCCAGGGATTGCCTTTTCTATAGTAAATTTTTCAAAAAATAATTTTTTACTGTCGCAAATTTTAAATACGCCAGGGATTGCCTTTTCTATAGTAAATTTTGCAAAAAAATAATTTTTTACTGTCGCAAATTTTAAATATCCCAGGGATTGCCTTTCTATAGTAAATTATTCAAAAAATAATTTTTTACTGTCGCAAATTTTAATTACGCCAGGGATTGCCTTTTCTATAGTAAATTATTCAAAAAATAATTTTCTACTGTCGCAAATTTTAAATACGCCAGGGATTGCCTTTTCTATAGTAAATTATTCAAAAAATAATTTTTTTCTGTCGCAAATTTTAATTGCGCCAGGGATTGCCTTTTCTATAGTAAATTATTCAAAAAATAATTTTCTACTGCCGCAAATTTCAAATCCGCCAGGGATTGCCTTTTCTATAGTAAATTTTTCAAAAAATAATTTTTTACTGTCGCAAATTTTAAATACGCCAGGGATTGCCTTTTCTATAGTGTAGTATCTTTTATAATTTTTAAAGAAAAACCTGGGAGCAGTCGTGTGACTTTGACTCCACTGGAGCGGCTATTAACAGCTCAGACTCCGAGATAAAATGGGGGTATGAATAGTAGGAGCAGCTGTACCGCTTAGTACTCCTATGTGGAATAATACACGACGGTTTGTAACTTTCTCGATAAATCAAGAGAACTGAATGAATTTTATTTATTGATCGTTCTTAGCCTATATATACATAATTAGTAACCTATGGTACCCTATTCTTACTATTCTAAATGCTGACGCTGGGCGAGTAAACAATGTGCATAAAATTATGATGACATGCATTTACGCGTGAAACCCCTTGACGATGAATCGTTTGGGTCAGTGGTGCAATCGCTTGCTTGTTGCAAATAAATGTATGTCATTATTATCATCAATTATTTTCGATTATGAATGGTGTTGTAATAAATTTGTGCTGATTAATTTTAGCGTTTTACATTTGTTGTGAAATTTGTGTTTACAGCTTTTTAGTGTTGTTTGTATTTATGGTATTAAATGTATATCACACCTTTCCCCCTTAGGGAAAAAAAATTTGTGTTTACATAAATTTTTTTTTTTTTTTTTTTTTTTTTTTTTTTTTTTTTTTTTTTTTTTTTTTTTTTTTTTTTTTTTTCTTTTATAGTTTGTTTACGTTAAACCTTAATTGTTTGCTCGCCGCAATGAAGCATTTTATCGCTTATGTATACTAATAGTTCATATGGTATGTTTTTGTATGTAGCTGATTATAATGAGTCTTAATTCCTAGTCGTATTTACATATACCTACTTATATATAGTTTATTATTATAGCTCTTAATTGCTCAATGGCATTAGTAATTGGGATCTTTATTGTTTACGTTTACTTATCTAGTTGATTACAATAATTCTTATTTGTCTACACCGGTGTGTAATCTAATTTAACATGCTAGAGATAGTTAGAATAATAGTACATAATTTTTAATTTTCTATCTTTCTTAGCCTATTCTTATGTATTTGATTTTGTTCTTATTTATATCTTCGATAATGCAATTTACGTTGTCTATTGATTTAATTATATAAGGTCCGTTGTATAGAGGATCTAGTTTTCGTCTATTTTGTACTGTCATTAGTACTTTGTCGCCTACTTTGATTGATATTGGTTTGCAATTAGCATCCTTGACTTGCTTTCTTCGCACTTTAGATGCCTGGAGGTATTGTTTTGCCTTACCTATGGCTTGTTGAAGTCTGTATTTCATCTCTTTACTATACAGGTCATAATTATACACGGGATCTGGTCTATCAATTGTGAGTTCTGAAGGTAGGTCTATATTTTTGGCAAATATGAGTTCGAATGGTGTGTAGCCATGTACGGTGTTTGGTGTGGTGTTGTAGCAGAATGCGTAATATGGAATCCATGTATCCCAATCGTCTCTATTGTCATTAACAAAACATCTGAGATATTCATTTAGGCACTTGTGGTTTCTTTCTAGTGCTCCGATCGTTTCGGGATGTGCGGCGGTCGCGAACAGTTGTTTTATTTTCAGTATATTACATACTTCCGCAAAGACCTGGTTTTTGTATTCCGTTCCTAGATCAGTTTTAATTTTGCTCATAGGTCCGTATGTTAGTATGAACCCATTCACTATGGCTCTTGCTATGGAATTTGCTTCCTTGTCCTTTGTGGGTATTATTACTATATACTTGCTTAGATCGCATTGCATTGTTACTGCGTATCTGTTATCGTTGGTGGTTTTTGTAAATGGGCCGACTGTGTCAATGGATACAATGTCGAAAACTTTTGTTGGTGTTGTAGTTATTTCCATATGCTCTTTATTATGCTTTTGGTGCTTATTTTTCGCACAAAGCTCGCATCTGTTTATATATTTCGCTATTGTTTTCCTCATTTTCTTCCATTTGTACATTTCCTTCAGCTTTTTATACAGTCTTGATTGACCCAGATGTCCTCCTGTAGGTGTGGAGTGATAGTTATGTAGGATTTCGTTTATTTTCGTTGTTTCTGATATGTACCGTTGCGGTTTGAAAATTTTAACGTTTATATTTTTTAATACTTTGTTTCCTAGGATTTTAAATGCGGTTAAATTAATTATTTTAAATATCTCGCTTTCTGCAGAAAGTTTCAGAGTCTTGGTCTGAAATTGTTTATATATATCATTATCCAATACTTCGAGTACCTGCTCTAGTGCGGGCTCTACTGGTTGGTTGTTTTTTATATTTATATACCGCTTATATTTTATTTCATACTTGTGCACTATATTTATTTCTATTTGTGTTTCTTTATTACTGCAGTTCTCAATTTTTACTTTTAGTTCAGGTAATTTGGCTATCTTTGTTGGAGATGGTATCTCCCAAACGCGCAGTTGATCAGGCTGCGGGACTATAGGAGTATTTTTCATTTCATCGGACATTATGTTTTGTTCTTTTTGTTTTTTCATTGCTCGGGTTTGGACGCGTCGGACATTTATTTCCTTCAAATCATTAATGTCAAGTTGTATTCTTGATAACGCGTCGGGTCCGTTATTTCCTTTTCCTTTAATGTATTTGACTTCGAAATCGAATTCCTCTAAATCTAACCTCATTCGTGTTAGTTTAGATGATGGGTTTTTCATGCCAAAAAGATATGTTAAGGGTCGATGGTCTGTTCTTATTGTGAATTTTCTGCCATAAACATAAGGCTTAAAATGTATAATTGCCCAATGTATTGCTGCGAGTTCCTTTTCAATTACTGACTTATTTTTTTCTCCGGCAGTAAATGTTTTACTAGCGTATGCGATTGGGTGTTCTGTTCCGTCGACACTTTGTGATAAGATTGCTCCACATGCAGCATTCGAGGCGTCTGTGGAAATGGTGAATTGGGTTTTGAAATCAGGGTGCTGCAGTATTATTGGGGATATCAAACTTGATTTGAGAGCATCGAAAGATTTTTGTTGGATTTCTGCCCATTCGAATTTTGTGTTTTTCCGGAGTAGTTTGTTTAACGGTAGTGCTATTTCTGCAAAGTTGGGGATGAAACGGCGGTAATAATTACAGAATGCTACGAATCGTCTGACTTCGTCGGCGTTTTTTGGGATAGGATAATTTTTAACTACCTCGTATTTTGAACTGTCTGGGCTTATGCCTTGTGCTGATATTCGATGTCCAAGATAGGTGACTTCGGTTTGGAAAAATTTGCATTTTTCAGGATTTAATTTGAGATTACGCTCTCGTAATCTGTTAAATACTGTTTGCAAGTTTTTTATATGGTGTGACTGTGAACATCCGACGACTATGATGTCGTCAATGTACAGAAAGGCTATTTCCGGTGGTAGACCCGTCATGGCGATGGTCATCATCCTTTGGAAACTATTTGGACTTATATTAAGTCCGAAAGGAAGTCGTGTATACTGGTAGTGACCTTGGTTAGTTGAAAAAGCTGTGAACTTTCTAGAAGATTCCTCTAATGGTATTTGGTGGAATCCGGACATAAGGTCAAGTGTAGAGAAGTATTTGGCTCGGCCCATTTGGTCGAGTATCTCTTCTATACGCGGTAAGGGAAATTTATCTGCCAGAACTTTTTTATTAAGATTCCTAAAATCAACTACTAAACGCCATTTTTTATTTTGGTTGTTGGATTTTTTGGGTACTAGTAGTATTGGAGAATTAAAGTGAGAAACAGAGTTCTCTATTATTCCGTCTACTAGCATTTTGTCTACCTGCCTATTAATCTCGGTTTTGTGTGCTTCTGGTATTCGGTAGTTTTTTGTGTATACTGCTCTATTATCAGTTAGTTCTATATTTTGTTTGTAGAAGTTATTGGTTGTTAGAGGTTCACTTTCTAACGCAAATATGTCTTCATATTCTCGGCATAATTCTTCGAATTGAAGTTTGGCGTAGTTTGGAATGCTGTTTAAGTTTAATTTGGAGATAACTTGTTCTGTTCTTTTTGATTTTATTGTGTCTGTATTAATGACGTTAAAGTCTGAGAGGTGTTGTGTTATTATGTCGGAATGTTGTAGTGTGGTGGTTTTGTTTGTAGTGTTTAGTATCCTGACTAGTGGGTAATTTTGTGAAGTTACTGATCCTGCAATGAATATGCCTGGGTGGATTTCTTGTCCAATGATTACCATATCATTGGCACCTTCTTGTTTTTTAACCTTGAACTTTCTTATTATTTCACATCGGGGTGGTATGATAATAGAATTTTCGGATGGACCATTCAGTATTGGGATCTCTGCCGAACTTTCAGGTGTGTTTAATGTAAGGGTCCACGTATCATAATCGATAGTGGTCTTGAATTTTGTTAGGAAATCTAGTCCTAAAATTGCATCAGCCCCGAGGGAGAAATCATCTTCTACTATCTGGAATAAATGTTCGACCGCAAACTGGTCGTTAAAATGTAATTTTGTGTATGTTGCCCCAATCGACTGCCTCTTAGTATCCGTAACCCCTTGGATAATACAAGTGTTTTTAGGATAGTAAAGTTGGTCTTTATTAATTTTTCCCCTCTTGAATATGGATATTTCTGCCCCTGTGTCTACAATCAGAGTACATACTGACCCGCACATGTCGACATACGCTTTAATAAAGTTTGTTAAGGATAGGTTTAGGCAATGTATTCTTGGCTTGAATTCGTCGCAGCCCCCAACCGTGTTGTTTCTTCCTCTGGTTGGGGGGCTTGATATTCCCCCGATTCGAAGTAGTTTACATTTCTTCTTTGATTATAGGTATTATTATTATTTGCTCGCAGATTATTCTGGTAGCGACTACTGTTATTTGGTGCAGCATCACCGAAATATCTTTTATCGCGGTGGTTATATTGATTTCGTGGGTGGTTTTGTCTATTATTGGCTGCCATATTTCTATTGTACTGTTGTTTGGGCCAGCGCTCCCTGTTCCTGTTAAAATTATTTTGATTGTTGAACCCTTGCGTATTATTATAATGAAACTTTCTTGATGGGTTGGTATTATAATGCAGGACACTGCTTGGCTGCGGCTTATCTACTGCTATTGCCTTCGCTGCTAATTCTGAAAGTGTTCCTAGGCTACTAGCTTTTAGTATAATCGCTGTTTCTGTATTGGCAACATTGTTCATAAATGACTGTATTGAAAATTTTTCGGCCAATTTTTCAGCTGCTTCTCCAGCTGCTACTTTCTCTGTTATAAAGGCTCTAGTCAGCTGGCCTGATAGATTTTCTATCTGATTGGAAAAGTCTGCAAGTTTTCTGTTACCTTGCTGGCATGATCGCAGTTGTGCCAGAATAGCATCTGACGATAATTTTGCCGAAAATTTTTCTTTTAATTTGGCTTTGATCGTTGATACTGTATTTGTGCCCTCCGATATTACGTACTTGGCTTTTCCAGTTATACGTGTCTTGATGAATTTGATCATGATGGTTTTATGTTCGTTTGCTGTTAACTCGTCTAGTAGTTCCATAGACTCGATAAAAGAATCAGTTTCATCCAGCTTTCCATCGTAGGGTTGTATGAGCGATGTAGCTGTTTTTATGTCAAAACCCATCTTTGTTTGTTTTTGTGTATTTATGTTTTCTAAGATTTTGTTTGCTATACTTTCAATTTCTTCGTAGATAACTTTTATCTTCAATATTGTTTCGACGTCCGCTTGTTTAAGTGCGTTTTCTTTTGCCTTGGCACAGAGTTGATTTGTTAACTTTTCTTTCTCTTGCAGAGTTTTCTCAGAATATGGACGGTTTTTACTTTTCTTAAAATTGTCCAGAATATTTTCTAGTTCGTCCTTAATCTTTATAAGTGCTTCCATTTATCAGACGGTTGATATGTTTAATTTTGCTGGGGTACTGAGGTATCTTTTCCTTAAACCCCTCCTATGATCTTTGTACAGTATGTATACAAATTCAATGATTTTAATTGCAACCAATATGCATAAAATTATTATTATCTGATTATTCTCGACCGAAACTGTATCCTCTATAATTAGATTATTAACAATTTCCCCGTTGTTATCTGAAGTTTTGGATTGCGTTTTACCCATTACTGAAAATGTTTCGCTTATTTCCAACAACTTCAAGCAAACAGCAAAAGAAAAAATTTTTTTTTTTTTTTTTTTTTTTTTTTTTTTTTTACATATTAATTATTTAATTATTATTATACCTTTATACTACGCTACTTCTACTTTATATTTTAAAAAAAAATAAATTTTAAATTAGATCATTAAACCCTTATCTCTTCCTTTTGATGACGTTCAGTTGTTTTTTTGTCAATATTATTAGTTTGTTGTATTTTTCCCGTTCCTCCTCAGTTGCTGCTAACTCGACAAGTACCTTGTAATTTTGAAGTTCCTGTGCAATTTTTTGTCTCTTGCCTCCTCTTTTTCGTGGTTTTGTCTCCTGAGTTTTTACACTGCTTGTGTTTCTGCTTCTATACTCCTCGATGGTGATTCTTTTTGGACCCGCTTCGTATGGTGGAGGATTTTCGTTGTCCAGCCTTGATTTGGGGATGTACGGCGTCGGCTTCTTATTTACTGGATACAGTGTTATGCCTTCTATATTCCTCTCTGGTATCTTCTTAGTTTCTTCAATAGTCTTGAAAATGTGATTGAAGATGGCATCTATCTCGTTCATACTAAAATTTCTTCTGATTGGTACTGGTAGTGGATGTAGTCGTCTTCGCAGTTTTTTGGTGGTTGTTACTATGTCACCGTATAAGTTTCTATTATTTATGAAAATTCCCAGCTGCACTTTTGATGATGATATTATGGTCTGCAGATTCGCAAAGTTACAAATTTCGCAGTTTCTACGATGTCACGGTCGCCATGTAGTATCTTTTATAATTTTTAAAGAAAAACCTGGGAGCAGTCGTGTGACTTTGACTCCACTGGAGCGGCTATTAACAGCTCAGACTCCGAGATAAAATGGGGGTATGAATAGTAGGAGCAGCTGTACCGCTTAGTACTCCTATGTGGAATAATACACGACGGTTTGTAACTTTCTCGATAAATCAAGAGAACTGAATGAATTTTATTTATTGATCGTTCTTAGCCTATATATACATAATTAGTAACCTATGGTACCCTATTCTTACTATTCTAAATGCTGACGCTGGGCGAGTAAACAATGTGCATAAAATTATGATGACATGCATTTACGCGTGAAACCCCTTGACGATGAATCGTTTGGGTCAGTGGTGCAATCGCTTGCTTGTTGCAAATAAATGTATGTCATTATTATCATCAATTATTTTCGATTATGAATGGTGTTGTAATAAATTTGTGCTGATTAATTTTAGCGTTTTACATTTGTTGTGAAATTTGTGTTTACAGCTTTTTAGTGTTGTTTGTATTTATGGTATTAAATGTATATCACAATAGTAAATTTTGCAAAAAAATAATTTTTTACTGTCGCAAATTTTAAATATCCCAGGGATTGCCTTTTCTATAGTAAATTATTCAAAAAATAATTTTCAACTGTCGCAAATTTTAATTACGCCAGGGATTGCCTTTTCTATAGTAAATTATTCAAAAAATAATTTTCTACTGTCGCAAATTTCAAATCCGCCAGGGATTGCCTTTTCTATAGTAAATTATTCAAAAAATAATTTTCAACTGTCGCAAATTTTAATTACGCCAGGGATTGCCTTTTTTATAGAAAATTATTCACAAAATAATTTTCTACTGTCGCCAGTTTTAATTACGCCAGGGATTACCTTTTCTATAGTAAACTTTTCAAAAAATAATTTTCTACTGTCGCAAATTTTAATTACGCCACGGACTGCCTTTTCTATAGTAAATTATTCAAAAAATAATTTTCTACTGTCGCAAATTTCAAATC